>JADBJO010002295.1:75000-87500 GCA_016801955.1 Conus betulinus
GTGAGGGGTGGGGTGGGGGTGGGGAGTGCTAGGAGGGGGGTGAGGGGTGGGGTGGGGAGTGCTAGGAAGGGGGTGAGAGGTGGGGAGTGCTAGGAAGGGGGTGAGGGGTGGGGTGGGGAGTGCTAGGAAGGGGGTGAGGGGGTGGGGTGGGGAGTGCTAGGAAGGGGGGTGATAGGTGGGGAGTGCTAGGAAGGAGGTGAGGGGTGGGGAGTGCTAGGAAGGGGGTGAGGGGGTGGGGTGGGGAGTGCTAGGAAGGGGGTGAGGGGTGGGGTGGGGGAGTGCTAGGAAGGGGGTGAGGGGTGGGGTGGGGAGTGCTAGGAAGGGGTGAGGGGGGGGTGGTGGGGTGGGGGGAGTGCTAGGAAGGGGTGAGGGGTGGGGAGTGCTAGGAAGGGGGTGAGGGGTGGGGAGTGCTAGGAAGGGGTTGAGGGGAGGGGGGAGTGCTAGGAAGGGGGTGAGGGGGGTGAGGGGTGGGGAGTGCTAGGAAGGGGGTGAGGGGTGGGGGAGTGCTAGGAAGGGGTTGAGGGGTGGGGAGTGCTAGGAAGGGGGTGTGGGGGTGGGGAGTGCTAGGAAGGGGGTGAGGGGTGGGAATGGGGAGTGCTGTGGCAAGGGCTGCAATGCTGGAGGTGGATATGGACGGCGAAGGGGAAGGAGGAGAGGGCAGAGGTTGGTGGCACGATGGATGATACCGAGGAAGCCTTTCATGACAGTTAATTGACTGGTCCACGTAAACTTGTTTTTAGGACGTTCCTCTTAAATCTTCAATGCCTGTGGAAAAAACAATGGATGGTGCGTGCGCGCGCGCGCGCACACACACACACACACACACACACACACACACACACACACACACACACACACACACACACACACACACACATACACACACACACACACACACACACACACACACACACACACACACACACAAACCGACTCTTCTATACTTTGTTGTACGAACACTCGAGCAAGTAATCTTTTAAAAAGGGCTTCCTCAGTAAATCCAGTAAACCGTAATACAAACGTAGGATTATATCCAAGACACAGTAAACAACTTCTCTCCTTATCATTTCGGTTAAAAATAAATGCATTTAGAACAAAATATGTCAAGAATATTCGGCGTCCTTTGATAATTGTACAACAACACATGTTCTATACTTTTGCCCCTACTTTGATTCCGATTTGTCAGAATTTAGAAAGGATGCTTCAAAGTGCATATTCCAGGATACCATGTCTCTCTTAAATTTTGTACGAATTCTTATGTTAAGTCCAGTTGGCTCAATCCTGTAATTGCTGTTTCGTGATCTTATTTTGTACAGTTGTGTTGTTTTTACTTTTGATGTTTTTTTTTTTCTTCCCTTTTTTATACAGTTTAATTCTTACTTAGAGTTTCTCCTCATCACACACACACACACACACACACACACACACACACACACACACACACATACACACACACACACACACACACACACACACACACACACACACACACACCGTCTAATATCACATTTTGTGAAAAGACGTTAAATTGAAGGACACACAACAACAACAACAACAACAACAACAACACACACACACACACACACACACACACACACACACACACACACACACACACACACACACACACACACATGCTATTGGCACACACGTACAGACACAGTCATGTCACATTACGTATGATCCCTCCACATACAAACTTGGAGAGAGAGAGAGAGAGAGAGAGAGAGATTCAACACTCCTTAAATACCTTAGCGGTTCAAGAATACCCTGCAAAGAAAGAGCCACCATTGAAGCCAGCGCTGTGTCTCTGAAGCACTCATCAGGCCACTGTTTATAGGGCCCCATGCCGCTCTGCCCATTGTTCGCTGACATGCAATGAAGATCCAATGTCCGCGACCGTGGCGTGTCTAATGACAATGTCTAACTACACAGACTGACAGGCTCTGGGTCATGCTGGCTAATTATACAACAGACTGTTGAATTAAAGTGAACGTTTGGTCTCCTTCATGTCTTCGTAGATGTAATGTTAAAAAATACACATCGTCTGTGTCAGTATGATCATCTTTGTCATTTTTTTTTTTCATCGTCGTTGTTGTACCGTCATCATCATAGGTTATCATTGTCGACATCTTCGTTATCACCATCACTCACTGCTGTTTTGCCACCGCAATGAACGTCATCAAACTCTATAAGAGTCAATAATAACTTCGTCTTTGTCACCCTAATTAACATCATCAAAACTGTATAAGAGTTTCATATTAACTTCGTCTTTGTCACCATAATTAACATCATCACACTTTATAAGAGTCTATACTAAAATCGTCTTTGTCACCGTAATTAACATCATCAAACTTTATAAGAGTCAATAATTACATCGTCTTTGTCACTGTAATTGACATTATCAAACTCTATAAGAGTCAATGATAACGTCGTCTTTGTCACCCTAATTAATATCATCAAACTTTATAAGAGAGTCAATACTAACATCGTCTTTGCCACCGTCATTAACACATCATAGAACATTATAAGAGTAAATAATAACGTCGTCTTTATCTATCATAACCCATCATTTGCATCAGTGTGTTCGTGATCATTGTGCTTAACGCTGTCGTTGTTAATATCATTAACTGTAGCTGTCGGTCGTCGTCGTCGTCGTCGTCATTTTCTTCTTCGTCACCGTAGTCATCTATCATCACACTCATCGTTTCTTAACATTACCAATTACCTTTACCTCATTGTTGTTCAATGGTTATAATCACCATCGTCATGCACCTCATAGTTCAAACCCTATTTCTTCCTGTGTGACAACTATAGCATCTCAAAGTCAAAGCTGAAGTCAAAAGTCACACTCACTTTAATATCTAAAAGCACAAAAAAAAAAAAAAAAAAAAATCAAGACCAGGTGCGACAGTAAAAATGCACGCAACAGGGGACAGTACATGAAATAATCAATCGACAATTCTCTGAAACAACATGACCTTAAACTGCACCCACATCACTCAACCTGCATACATATATCCCAAGAGCTTGGACAACCATGTCCTTGATCTTTAAAGGGGTCAAATACCATGTCGAATGTCATTCACTAGAGAGAACATTTTCGTTTTCTGCTATGGTGCTGTTCTCTAAATTCGTCGACGGTAGGCTATTTGACGTCTTGATCCGACATATATATGGCAGGTTTTACATACGTCTGTAAAGATGTCAATAGCATGATGGAATCGGACTAACACGTGAGTTGAACACATTTGAGATTTAACGAGTGAGACATCAGTTTGGAGTCACCGATATGGAGTTATGGGCCTGGCTGAGCCCCTGGGCTTGACACACACCAGAGGAGCTGATGAAGCCTGATGGACAGTTCTTCAGCGTGATGACCTGATTACTCTTCATACATGTAGTGGACAGGACTGATGACTCTTTATACATGTAGTGGACAAGACTGATGACTCTTCATACATGTAGTGGACAGGACTGATGACTCTTTATACATGTAGTGGACAAGACTGATGACTCTTCATACATGTAGTGGGACAAGACTGATGACTCTTTATACATGTAGTGGACAAGACTGATGACTCTTTACACATGCAGTGGACAGGACTGATGACTCTTCATACATGTAGTGGACAAGACTGATGACTGTTCATACATGTAGTGGACAAGACTGATGACTCTTCATACATGTAGTGGACAAGACTGATGACTGTTCATACATGTAGTGGACAAGACTGATGACTCTTTATATATGTAGTAGGCAAGACTGATGACTGTTCATACATGTAGTGGACAAGACTGATGACTCTTTATATATGTAGTAGGCAAGACTGATGACTCTTCATACATGTAGTGGACAAGAAGAAGAAAGCAGAGATTTGCTTTACTGGGGGAGAATAATCATCAAGAGGAAGAAAAAGAAGTGCAGATTATTTCATCTGGGAACATTGATCTATTTGCTTGTTTATTATTTCACTGCCTCAGTTAGTATGTCTCTCTTCGGTGTTTCCGATCGCTTTTTTAATGTCTAGATTTATTTCAGTTTGGATTTTTAACTGCGGGTTTTAGTTTTGTACCAAGTTCTGGATTTGTTGACTTTGTCGTCACCCTTGATAGGGCGTCCGTTGTCGGCCAGACAACAAACAACATCACACGATGTGTTCACTGTTTCTCTCGTATCACCTGTTTGCAGGACCATGCTCTGTTCCTTTACGTATATAGTCAGAGACAGAGTACATACACTGAAACCAAGCCTCGTGTTGCCTGAGCTGTAGGCAAGCAGATAATCAGACCGACAAATGCCAGCACGTGAGAGTCAGTAACTCAATACTTCACTTAATTAACCGAAAACAGTACGCTCATCAGCTAATGAAATTATCACCTATCCAATAAGAAATCGATCCACAGATTACAAACTTAATACCTTGAACACCTCGCATCTAGCTCTGAAGTAACGTTTCTTTGTATTTCCAGGACTGGCAGAATACTGCGTGGCTTAGGTTACGTGGCAGTCCAGAAGCCATGTTACAGGTCTGGCGTGTGTAAAGTCATCCGTTTACAGCACTGAGACGGTCCATTGCCTGACCATCCGCCAATCTGCCATCGGCCTGCCGACAGAGCTCATTTGGCTAACTGAGACATCTATCTTGTTTCAGGGGAGTCAGCAATCTTCTGCCTTCGGAATGCTTGGAAGAGACAAATACAAAAAAGGGAAAAGAGGCAAAGGAAGACAGACAGAAAGGATGGAGAGAAAAAAAAAAAAAGAACGAATGAACAAAGAAAGGTGTTCCCTGAATCTGTTAGTTAAAGGCCGAAAGATGTGTACAGAGAAAAAAGTTAATGTACACTTGAATACTCTATTTTGTTAACTAAAAATGCTGTTTTTCATGAGTGTTTTGTGAAATACGTACATACACACATGCATACATACATACATACATACATACATACATACATACATACATACATACATACATACATACATACGTACACACATACATACATACGTACATACATACATACATACATATATAGGAAGCGTCTCACGCATCTTATAGAACCAATTCTATTACAGTGTATGAATATGCATTTTCCTGTCACAAAGATGATAACCGCCGTGTTATTCTTATAAACAACCCATATGTTTGGTTTTTAGTACAAGAGTGCAGTTGATTGTAACTTGTTATCTTTAATGGACAAGAAAAATAGCACAAGCAAAGTTCTTCTGTGTTCTCATCGTATATCAAACTCCAGCTTCATTCTTAAAAACCCTGAAAACGGGTTTTTAAATTCGGATTTTGTTGTTTGTTGTTGTTGTTGTTGTTGTTGCTGTTGTTTTTGGGGGGGTTGTTTTTTTTGTGTTTTTTTTTCTTTGGGGGGGGGTGTTTTGCGAGTAAGGAAATGAACTGCTATTTCTGAATTTTAAACGATCTTTGCAAAGCGTAGGAAAGCTGTAAATGAAAATCCTGCAGATCGACTCCCTCCCCGTCAGACGTGGTTTCCTGAAACGAGTTCGTAATATCTGTGCATGACGTGCTACATGGTAAAAGAGTTCATTTCAGAACCAACGTTGGTGTGATTTCGTGGTCAGAGGATGGGGAGCATTTTCTAGGGGGAGGTAAGGAAGATGCGCGCCGCCGGATGGAGGGTAGTAGGAGGTGTTAGGAGATTCCCCTGTACAACGGACGCTTTATAAAGCAATGAAACTGAATACATAACACGAAACGAATCGCTAATGAAATGAGTTTACAAATCGTGTGTTCATATGACTTCAGAGAACAAATCCCTTATTTTTGATGTTTTGCGAACTGTCAGACATTCTTATACACATCTGGCAACTTCATGATGAAAATAACGCGCGCGCGCGTGTATGTGTGTGTGTGTGTGTGTGTGTGTGTGTGCTGCTATTGTGCGTATGGATCGAAAGCATACATATGTCAGTTCGCTAGCCCTGGTCAGCGCACATGTTTGCTAATGTGTTTTAGCACCACTGTCTTTGTGATAACCATTTCTTGAATATATATATATATATATATATATATATATATATATATATATATATATATGAGATTTGGTGTTTATTCATATAGTTGTTTATACTGGCTTATTAGTGGACGCGCAAATGGAAAACACTAACCACATTTACAAACACAACTGTCAAAGAATTGGGAGTGGGTGCGCTCATATCTACTTTTTTTTCTAAAAGATTTCTTTTCCAAAACAATGAATACTTTTATACGTCATCCGTTTATACGTCAAAAACAGATCTAGACACAAAGAGTGCACGAACATACTGTCAGACAGTATGCTTTACACTTCAAGTTCTCCATTTATCGGCTTTGTAAAGCAGCCATGGCGTCAATGGTTTCACAGCTTCCAACATGTCAAGAAGGGCCTGACGCCTAAACAATCAGATAACGACAGTCACACTGACCGTTGAATCATGCGCAGCATAAAATGGCTTCATTGCTGCCAAAGACTCACAAATCACTAGACGCCGAAACGTCGTGTCACAATAGCGGATCTCTTTTGTCTGCTCGTTGAGACAGTAGATCCATTTGAATTAATCCTTCACAAGACAAAGACATTACGAGCAGCAAAAACTCAAGAAGTTGGTAATTCGTTACCAGCATCATGTGTCTAGGTTAAAAGAATGTCTGCTTTATGTGTAACTAGATGAGAATGTTTGCAACGTTGGCACACCACACACACCACACAGAGAGAGAGAGAGAGAGAGAGAGAGAGAGGTGAACCTAGAGTGAATGTGGAGCTAGCAAGTGGCGAACAGGCTAAAGGCAAGACAGATGTGTTCGTAGCTAGTCACACCGATTGATTGTAATTAAACAGCCTGGTCGTTGGCTTGAAGATAGATGGTTAGCTTGCTAGGTATATACATAGATAGATGGACAGGAGGACGGAAAGAGAAACACACAAATAGGTAGACACACGGATACAATACGAGAGACAGAAAATGTATCCCTGTGATTGGTCTCCTTGACCCCAGTGCGGCTTTTGACAAGCTGAATCATCCCATTGTGCAGAAGAGACTGCAAGTTACTCTGGGTGTTCAGGACAAAGTGGTTTGTGTCATACGTCACTGCTTGTCGTCAGTCAGCTGTCATCAATGGCTGTATGTGTGCCCGACTTTCCATTGTGTATGGTGTTCCCCAGGGCCCTGTGTTGGAATCTGTATTGTTCCCTTTACTCTCAACCCAAGTTCGACATTATTTCAGCACACTCTTGTGACTTCCATAAGTATACAGATAACACTGAACTATCCAAAAGTTCACCACCTGATACATTTCATAATGTTCTGACTAGTAATGAGCTTTTTTTTTTTTTTTTTTTTTTGCTGACCCATTTTCTGTGCCCACCACAGTGACATTGCACCCACGCCGCTCATTCCGAACCCCCGTCCACATTTACAGCCCAGCCTAGCCTGCCACAGCACCTGCACCGACAAACCACTGGGAGCAGTCAATGTCAAGTCGTCTGAAGGAGACACTGCACTGCTGCCGAGTCACTTTGGTGGTGTTCAGTGGCGCCTGTTCTGATCCAGCATACGCAAACACACCACCTACAACGCTACCTACTGACGACAATAATTGTTTTATTGCGGAATCGGCGTGAGTGAGCTCTCTCTCTCTCTCCAGAGGGCACACCACGTCTATCCAGCAAGAGCCCCCATGAACTTGTCGATACCAGTGACCCCGTAGGAATTAAAACAAATTAAAAAAATTAAGGGCAAGGAGGTGGAAAAAGACATCGAAACTGAGGTCACCATGACAGGAGAGCAGCAGGGCTGGTATTGAGCTTTGCATTGATGATATTCTTTTCTGGATGAACAGTAGCAAAGTCATATTAAACATTGACAAAACAGAAATGATGATTCTAGCACTATCTTATGAATCAAGCAGGTAGACATTGATCGGTTAACACTGGTGTTTATGAAATTAGTTTTAAACCGACATATCTTTTACAGCGGATGCAACTGGAAGACTTGCAAACTGACTAATTACTTCTTGGTTTCACTATGGTCATTCAGTACGGCGCCGTGTGTCTGCAGAACGAATGTCATTCAATACGGCGCCGTGTGCCTGCAGAACGAAGTTCCTGGCTCCAGTGACATCAGTACAACACAGTGCGTCTTGTCCAAATCAAAGAAAGCGATATCACATGACACCACCACTGAAGGTGTTCCACTGGCTGCCTGTGAAATTTCGTCCTCAGCTCAAGCTGACTGCTCTGACCTTCCGACTCGTTGATGATTGTCTTCCACCACCTGTCTTCTACACTCTGTGCATACCAGTCATCACACACTCTCGCTCCTCCAGTCAGAAAGTGCTGAAGATGACAAAGTGAAATCTGAAATTGTTCGGTGAACGTTCCTTCGGCTTCACTGTCCCAGCGGTTTGAAACACTGCCTCCCAGTTCATGAAATCAGCCCACCTTGCCTGCTTTCAAAGCACATCTATTTTTCCCCAGCTCAATATTTCAGACAGTTCTGTTGTCATGTGTATGTACAATATGTTATGAATAAAGTTAGTTGTAACATGTGAATGAAGTCGGGTATGAATGGTACAATCTTGTGTTTTGTTGAATTGTAGTTTCTCTCTTTATCATTTCTTCTATTTGCTAAAGATGATGATGATGATGATGATGATGATGATGATGGTGGTGGTGGTGGTGGTGGTGGTGGTGGTGGTGATGATGATGATGATGATGATGATGATTGACGAGTGACTTTCTGATCGATGACAGGTGGGTGTCTGAACATGCACGTGTGCACGTTTAAGACAATCTATAGTGCGTACTCACAATATTCAATGCACGTGTGCACGTTTATATAGACAATCTATAGTGCGTATTCACAATATTCAATGCACGTGTGCACGTTTATAGACAATCTATAGTGCGTGCTCACTATATTCAATGCACATGTGTACGTTTGTAGACAATCTATAGTGCGTACTCACAATATTCACGCGTGCCTAATTTCCTTTTCATCACATTAACACAGACAACACTTACTCTCCATCACATTAATTGAACAGTAAAAAACCACCAACCCAACAAGCATATTGCAAATTTTCAGTTTATTTGTAAAAAACTTTGTCAAGCATAAAAAAAACCAATGGTCCACCCATCACATTACACAGACAACACTTCTCACTAACAGGGATATAACACGAGGATAACATCACGTCATCACATGAACACAGACAACACATACTAACACAGGTATAACAGAGGATAACGTAAAGTTCCTCTATACAACGTGGAGAATTGATGAAGTACTTATATACGCATTTCCGATTTCATATGGGAAAATCGATACATTTTACCTCGCCTGTCTGAATGCATCCAGCTGCATTAGATTCATTCACACAGGAAAGAGCTTGAGAAGCGGCATAAAAATGCATACTGAGTTAACTTAGGAGATTGGAATCAGGTTTGTAATAGTATCAGTTATGCGTAGCATACATTGTTGGGCCGATTTGTAAGATGGGGCGGGTTTAAGTGAAGGACTGAGTGCATGAGTGAGCCGGTTTAAAAGATTTTTTTAAACAATTTCTTTGAGTTTTAACAGAGTTGCTGTCTCTGTCTCTCTGTCTGTCTGTCTGTCTGTCTGTCTGTCTGTCTGTCTGTCTGTCTCTCTCTCTCTCTGTCTCTCTCTGTGTGTGTCTCTCTCTCTCTCTGTGTCTCTCTCTCTCTGTGTCTGAGTCTGTGTGTGTGTGTGTGTGTGTGTGTGGTGTGTGTGTGTGTGTGTGTGTGTGTGTGTGTGTGTGTGTGTGTGTGTGTGTGTGTGTGTGTGTGTGTGTGTGTGTGTGTGAGAGAGTGTGTGTGTGTGTGTGTATGTGTGTGAGTGTGTGTGTGTGTGTGTGTGTGTGTGTGTGTGTGTGTGTGTGTGTGTGTGTGTGTGTGTGTGTGTGTGTGTGTGTATAAGGGACTGACTTTCACGAGGTGAAAGCCATGACATGGACCTTCAGAGCCAGTTGTGCCATGAACGACATAAATTGAGGATTACGTGAGCGAGGAGATTGAGATCAATTTAACAAGGGCTTCCGTCTCCTCTCTCTCGCCCTCTGTCTGTCTCTGTGTTGTTTTGTCTGTCTGTGTCCGTTTGTCTGTCTCTCTGCTTCTCTCTCTGTCTCTGTCTGTCTCGTCTGTCTGTCTGTCTGTCTGTCTGTCTGTCTGTCTCTCTCTCTCTCTCTCTCTCTCTCTCTCTCTCTCTCTCTCTCTCTCTCTCTCTCTCTCTCTCTCTCTCTCTCTGTTGATGTGACATTGCATTCATGTTCAGAGCGAAGTAGTTAATTCGCTAATTTGTTTCGTTTTAGTTACGAATACATTTATCATTGGAAATGAGTCACCCAAGTCAACAATCGAAGACCACCCTATAAAGTTTGCGTCACATTCTTGGTTTTAGATGAAAGATTGAGACAGCGAAGTTGTCTGAACTGGGCTTTGGACCTGAGGGGCTGTCTTCCAGGTTTGGAGGTTGTGAGTGATTTTGTACGTACTTTACATTGGACAATGATGGATGTTAGCGCGAAGCTGGAGTTGTCTGGGGCAGAGAAGTGACAGATTTAGAAAAAAAAATGAGGACAAGAGGAGAGGGGAAGAGGAAAAAGGGGACATTATTCAGTAGCCCTAAACATGGATCTCAGAACATCACAGGAGAAGAAGTTGACAGGGAAAAAGGGGGACATTATTCAGTAGGCCTAAACATGGATCTCAGAACATCACCAGGGGAAGGAGCTGACAGGGGAGATGGCAAGGGGACCTGGAAAGGAGGGTGGGGCAGTGCACAACCAGGGATCTGGAGTCTGGACATTCCTCAACATTGACCGGCGAGCCAAACGACTAGGAGTTTGAAGAAGAGGGGGTGTACGGGATGACAGAGGAGGGTGTAGACCAAAAGGATGACAGAGGAGGGTGTACGCCAGAGGGATGACAGAGGAGGGTGTAGGCCAGAGGGATGACAGAGGGTGTAGACCAGAGGGATGACAGAGGAGGGTGTAGACCAAAGGGATGACAGAGGAGGGTGTAGGCCAGAGGATGACAGAGGGGGTGTAGACCAGAGGGATGACAGAGGAGGGTGTAGACCAAAGGATGACAGAGGAGGGTGTAGGCCAGAGGGATGACAGAGAGGTGTAGACCAGAGGGATGACAGAGGAGGGTGTAGACCAAAAGGATGACAGAGGAGGGTGTAGGGCCAGGGGTGACAGAGGAGGGTGTAGGCCAGAGGGATGACAGAGGAGGGTGTAGGCCAGAGGGATGACAGAGGAGGGTGTAGGCCAGAGGGATGACAGAAGAGGGTGAAGGCCAGAGGGATGACAGAGGAGGGTGTAGACCAGAGGGATGACAGAGGAGGGTGTGTAGACCAAAAGGATGACAGAGGAGGGTGTAGGCCAGAGGGATGACAGAGGAGGGTGTAGGCCAGAGGGATGACAGAGGAGGTGAAGGCCAGAGGGATGACAAAGGAGGGTGTAGGCCAGAGGGATGACAGAGGAGGGTGTAGGCCAGAGGGATGACAGAGGAGGGTGTAGGCCAGAGGGATGACAGAGGAGGGTGTAGACCAAAAGGATGACAGAGGAGGGTGTAGGCCAGAGGGTGACAGAGGAGGGTGTAGGCCAGAGGGATGACAGAGGAGGGTGTAGGCCAGAGGGATGACAGAGGAGGGTGTAGGCCAGAGGGATGACAGAAGAGGGTGTGAAGGCCAGAGGGATGACAGAGGAGGGTGTAGACAGAGGGATGACAGAGGAGGGTGTAGACCAAAAGGATGACAGAGGAGGGTGTAGGCCAGAGGGATGACAGAGGAGGGTGTAGGCCAGAGGGATGACAGAGGAGGGTGAAGGCCAGAGGGATGACAGAGGAGGGTGTAGACCAGAGGGATGACAGAGGAGGGTGTAGACCAGAGGGATGACAGAGGAGGGTGTAGGCCAGAGGGGTGACAGAGGAGGGTGTAGGCCAGAGGGATGACAGAGGAGGGTGTAGGCCAGAGGGATGACAGAGGGTGTAGACCAGAGGGATGTAGACCAGAGGGATGACAGAGAGGGTGTAGACCAGAGGGATGACAGAGGAGGGTGTAGACCGGAGGGATGACAGAGGAGGTGTAGGCCAGAGGGATGACAGAGGGTGTAGACCAGAGGATGACAGAGGAGGGTGTAGACCAGAGGGATGACAGAGGAGGGTGTAGGCCAGAGGGATGACAGAGGAGGGTGTAGGCCAGAGGGATGACAGAGGAGGGTGTAGGCCAGAGGGATGACACAGAGGGTGTAGACCAGAGGATGACAGAGGAGGGTGTAGACCGGAGGGATGACAGAGGGTGTAGACCAGAGGGATGACAGAGGAGGGTGTAGGCCAGAGGGATGACAGAGGAGGGTGTAGGCCAGAGGGATGACAGAGGAGGGTGTAGGCCAGAGGGATGACAGAGGGTGTAGGCCAGAGGGATGACAGAGGAGGTGTAGACCAGAGGGATGACAGAGGAGGGTGTAGGC
>JADBJO010002295.1:97500-107500 GCA_016801955.1 Conus betulinus
CTTACTATATAAGTTTGTTCTCACTAAAAGTGGTTGGATGGACAGAGGCACAAAAATTTACTACCTGATGAGATTTATTTCTCAAAGATCCGTATTTTCCATTGAATGTGGCTGAAAGGTGATCCGTATTTTCCATTGAACGTGGCTGTGATCCGTAGATTGAATGTGGCTGAAAGGGGATCCGTATTTTCCATTGAATGTGGCTGAAAGGTGATCCGTGTTTTCCATTGAATGTGGCTGAAAGGTGATTCGTGTTTTCCATTGAATGTGGCTGAAAGGTGATCCGTATTTTCCATTGAATGTGGCTGAAAGGTGATCCATATTTTCCATTGAAAGTGGCTGAAATGTGATCCGTATTTTCCATTGAAAAATGGCTGAAAGTTGATCCGTATTTTCCATTGAATGTGGCTGAAAGGGGATTCATATTTTCCATTGAATGTGGCTGAAAGGTGATCCGTGTTTTCCATTGAATCTTGCTGAAAGGCGGTAGTGATCCACTTTGTTACCAATCTTCGATTTCAGGATTTCACTTGGCTCTGAATTTTGGTTATGGCAATGTGATTTCGAACGTTCTCGAGCATTTAGGCAAATTAAGGGTAGTTTGCTGTTGGGTAGGCGACCGCCAGCCTGCAGGCAGAGTACAGCGACCCTTCAGTCGTTCTTGTTCTGAGGCATGAATGGAAGGCTTCGGCCTATTGAGTAACTTGCACCTTGTCGTATGTAGAGGTAGCAAATACTTGAACCATCAGTCCTGGCTGGTAGAGAAGTCCAGGCTGTTAGTATAATGGGTAGCTTTGGGGAATGGAACATGAGTTGAATAGGAGGTTATGCATTAACCACTTGGTACCCAAGTCCTTGTTGGTGCTAACAGCTGTGGTGTGTGTGTGTATGTGTAGGTGACTAGTGATTCCATTGGTGGAACAAAAATAAACTCAGGGATTTATTGGTACAAATCGTGTGATATGTGTGAGCCAGTGATTCCATTGGTTGAACCAGTTAAACTCGGGTTCTCTCTTTTCTTTGAGAATGGATATAAGGTGCCTGGAAAACCAGGAAGTGTGTGACTCACTTAAGGGAAAGTGAACTCCCCCGTCTTGCTGAGGGCTCAAGAAAATACAGCGCGAGAAGCAGAGGTTTGCTGTCGCCTCGTTGTCTCCTAGGTGGGGACGTAAGACAGTGGAGGTTGCTGTAGCCTCGGAGCCGACGACGAGAAGAATTGTCTCCCGTGTGGGGACGGTCGACAGCAAGACGTGTTAGCCTGTTGGAGCCTAGACAGGGAGCTGCCAGACAACGGTGGGGTGTTTGCAGCCAGAGAAGACCTGTGGGAGAGGCCGACAGGAGCCCTTTCCGTGGAGAGGGCGAAGTGCGGTGGAGTCCGGGAGACTCGGTGTGAGGGTGCGACTAAAGCTACGTTGCCAGTGTCCCCCAACTGGGATTTGGCCAATCGGGAGGACACAACAGTGTGGCAGCTTCAGCTCGTGTCGCACAGTGTGATGAGAGAAACTGACGGTCAACCCAAGGAATGCTGGCAAGTTATGGACGTTCATTTGTTCTTAAGTTTATAAATGTGCAAATGTAATAGTGAAATATTGTCTTTCTGGTTAAGTAAGAATCACTGAAGAACAGGGGATGCGATTTATGAGATTGTCTGTATGGTGTTTACATTGTTGTATGATACAGATAATTGTGTTGTGTAGTGACGGGGGGGGGCTCGGAGTCAAGTTAAATAAAAGTTGATTATTTTCTGTGAAATGTTATTGGTTTCCCGTCACCTTTGTGCGGGCCCGATGTGAGTGACAGAGTGCATGTGCCTATGCGAGAGCGCATTTTGGTTGTGAAAGCGTAAATACTTCTGTCTATAACCCCCTGCATCCCTGCATATGATAATCATATTTCAATAACGAGGGGGAGCGTCGGAGACCCGTCACAAATTGGGGGCTCGTCCGGGGATGAACATAAATGAGTCATAAGTGATTTTGATTCTGGGTTTTGTTCAATTGCTAAAAGGATTTGAAATTTGTCATAATTGTGGAAACTAGAGATTTTTTTTTTCCGGGAAAGACGTTAGTCATGTGTGATTGTTTTGATGATTTTTTTCATGACTGTGCCTGTTGTTTGAACTTGCTTGATTTGGTTGCTGTTGAGATTGATGTGTGTGTAGCACAACTGTTTGATCGCTTTATTTAGGAGTGATCGTGTGGATCGCTTTATTTACGAGTGATCGTGTGGATATCGCTTGCTTGTTACTGTGGTTGTATTAGCTGGCTGATCGAGGGTTAGATAGCTTCAAAATGTCGACTGAAGAGGGTGCTGAGACATGGGTCCGCTGAAAAAGATGGACCTCATAGAAGAAGGAAAAGCTTTAGGACTAAAGGGTCCGGAACTGAAGGCATATGTAGATGAGAACTGGCCCCGTGTAATCGAGGCTCAGAAAATACAAAGGAAGAAGAGGAGAGAAAAGAGAGAGAGAGAGGAGAGAGAAAGAGAGAAGAGAGAAGAGAAGGGAGAGAGAGAAAGAGAGAGAAGGGAGAGAAAAGAGAGAAAGAGAACGGGAAAGAGAGAGAGAGAGAGAGAAAGAGAAGGGAAAAAGAGAGAAGAGAAGAGAGAAGAGAAAGGAAGAGAGAGAGAAGAGAGAGAAGAAAAGAGGAGAGAGAAAGAGAAAAGAGAGAGAGAGAGAGAGAGAGAAAGAGAAGAGAAGAGAAGGGAGAGAGAAAGAAGACAGGAAAGAGAGGAGAGAGGAAAGAGAAAGAGAGGAGGTACGGCAGTTTGAGCTAGAAAAATTAAGATTGTTGAATCTAGGTAAGAAACTAGAAGTGGAGGCAAAAGCCAAGAACTTTACTTCATATTACAATCCCTTAACTAGTATGCCAACGTTTGATGATAATCCAGATCATTTAGAGGATTTCCTCTCACAGTTTGAAAGGATTGCCAAAGATCAGGGCTTACCCGAAGAACGGTGGGCCACACATCTGTCCGCACTGTTGACACCTAAGGCCAGAGACGTTTTTTTCTGCCTACCATTGGAAAAAAGAGACGGGGATTATGTGTCTGTGCGTGATGCTTTGTTTCAAAGGTACCAGGTAACAGCTGATAGATACAGGAAAATGTTCAGAGAGGCCACGCGTAAGCCAGGCGAGGCACATGTACAGTTCCTTTATCGGGTCAGGGTCTCTCTCTTGATAAATGGATGAGAATAGGGAGTATTGAACAGACTTTTGAACAGTTGAGGGAAGAGATCGTTAGAGAGCAAATCCTGTCCACGTATCGGAGAGACCTCACTGTGTTCTTGGCAGAAAGAGAAATAAAAAGCTTAGAAGAGTTAGTGAAGTCGCAGACAGGTATGAAGCTGCCCATGAACAGCGCTATGTTTTGAGGGAACAAACAGCTTGTTCCGTAATGCAGACCACACGCAGTCAGAGAGTGAGTCGCCGACTCACTACAGTAAGGGAGGCGAGATCGCAAGTAGAGGCGAACTCGAAGTCCCGAGGCAACAGTGGGACTCAAGAGAATGTTAGAGTGAAACGCACATGTTTTAAATGTGTGGGCGAGAGGGTCATATCGCCAAGGACTGTAGCGGACTGCGAATACATTCAGTTGTTGCCGTTGATACATTCAACAGGAAGGCAGAGTACCACCACCAACTACTAGGGCAGTAGTAAACGGGAAGCCGGTGACCTGCTTGTTAGATACAGGATTGACTCTGGCGGCAATGGTAGAACCCGGTTTGTGAGAGAGACACAGACTACACAGGGGAAACCACCTGCGTGCGATATGCAGATGGAAGAATTAATCGGCTACCTTTGGCCCGTGTCAAAGTAGAGTCAGGTTTGTTAGGAGTACTCTCACTGCAGCAGTACAAGGAACCTTCCCTATCCAGCTTTGTTAGGGGGTAGGTACATCCTCCCAAAGCCTAACCAGGCTGCAAGTCAAGTAGGGAAAGCAAGGATAGTGCAGGGTAGGGACTCCTACAGGAAAGTAAACAGAAAGCAGGTGAAGTGCACAGGCGCCGCTGGCAGTAGAGCTAGCATGGTGATCATGGTGGTGCGTGGTGGTGGTGCAGTGGACCATGAAATATGGAGGTGGCCGTGGCGGTGCCGTGGCCA
This sequence comes from Conus betulinus, assembly GCA_016801955.1. Taxonomy (NCBI): domain Eukaryota; kingdom Metazoa; phylum Mollusca; class Gastropoda; order Neogastropoda; family Conidae; genus Conus; species Conus betulinus. Next base: position 101,604 of record JADBJO010002295.1, read on the forward strand.
TGGCGGTGGCCGTAGTGGCGGTGCCGTGGGCCATGGGAGGTGGCCGTAGTGGCAGTGCTGTAGGCCATGGTGGTCGTAGTGGTGGTTCAAAAAGTTGTTGGCGTTGCCGTGGTAGTCAGAAATGTAGGAGCCACGGTGGTGGCAGACCTCAGGGTCGGGGCCAAGAGGGACCACAGAGTAACTGGAACCGGCAGCTGGGCTGGAACCGGGGGGGTGGCTGTAATAACGCATGGCAAGAAGGTCGAGGTGACCAGCCATCGTTAGAAACTGCCAAAGATAGTCGGCTCATAGGAGCAGACAAGCCAGTGTTGAAAAAAGGGAGAGAAGAAAATAACGCCCATAAAGCAGTGGGCATAGGCACTGAGTGGGATTCGAACCAAGGAAGTTCCACACAGAAAAAGAAGATGGATTCGGATAAGATGAGTGAGGGATCATCTCTTAACATTTTGAAAAGGGGAGATGATCGTCGTCGCAGTGAATGGGCGCGACAGCCCAGTTCACGTGATCTTCGCACTACACAGACCCTGAGGCAATGGAAGTCAAGGGGGCTGAATGCCAAGGAGATTTTGCCGAACAGGCTAGAAGAGGATCGCGCAGATTTTCACGCGCTCCTTTAAGGACTAAAATGTGTGAAAGGTGCGCTGACTCTCTTGTAAAGCCTGGAGTGCGCAAAACTATCTGCCCCAGGTACTATTGGCGAGCCACAAACGGCGGTCAAGATTGAGAGGGGCAGCAGGAGTAGGTCAAGGGTTGGAATAATGCCTCGGGGGGTGTTGCTGTTGTAGTGTGAACAACAGAAGTAGAACAAATAGTAGGAGCAATGCCTTCAGGGTGTTGCCACTTTAAGTGTGAGCGGTAGCAGTGGGACAATAGTATGACCACTGCCTACGGGCTGCTGTTGTTGTGGCGTGAGCGATCATCCGTTACGGACAGCTACGGGGTAAATAATGTAGTAGCTGGCTAGTTGGGTGTACACAACTGTGGTGACTCTGAAATACTGTTTTTCTTTTCTTTTGATTTTGATGGCCCATTGTGGGGCGCGGTTGAGCCTATATTCATGTGTTATTTTTCATTTTTTGATATATGTTTATCAGTGTTGTGTTGCTTTTGTTCATTGCCATATGGGTTGGGATCAGTACGTGCTCACGTGTTATGATTTATGATTTTTTTCTGGTTGATATCTGTTTGCTCATGTGTTTTTGTCACCGCTCGGTAAAGTGTGTGAAAATGTCCCTTATTTTGTGCGAAATCAGGATAAATGTTTGATTTGCATATTGTGTGTGAGTGTGTGTGTGCAGATTGTGGACACGCCTGAATTTGATTTTGCATGAGTAGATTGTGGCCACACGCCTGAATTTGATTTTGATGTTACGTACGTTGGGGCACACGCCTGAATTTGAATCTTGTCTTTGTGGATTGTGGCCACACCCTGAATTTGAATCCTTGGGTAAATCATGATTGTGCTATTATTAGAAGTGGATGGAATGATTAATTAATATGTATGAACATGCTGATAGCTAACGCTATAGGGAGAGTTCTGTATTATATGTGAGCCAGTTTAGAGTTAAATGTTGTGCACAGTCGTTATGACTGACCAAGAGTGATCTTTGGATTATCTGATTGATTTATTGGTTTTAATTGGGTACATTATCCATGTTAGAGATGTTGATGGAAGTGATGTCTTGAAGCATAGGGGTAGTACTGTTATATCGACCCATGCAATTGAGTTTGTTTTATCCAATCTGAGAACATTCGTCCTGGAGGAAATGTTGATTGGAACAACATTCTTAGGTACGGGGGGGGGTGTCATGAGTCGGCCGAATGTTCTCGAGCATTTAGGCAAATTAAGGGTAGTTTTGCTGTTGTTGAGAGCAAGTTCCTTGGGTTCTTCAAGTGTGCGAATTCAGGCATCACCAGGGGGGGAATACCCCGAGTAGTTTACTGAAGGAGGGGGAGTTACTGGGAAGTGTTTCACATGTCCGAGGGATAGCGACAAGTAGTTGCCGACCTGCCGGTCCTGGCTAGAGAAGAGTGTCCACCATGAGACTGGCTATTAACTGGGTTGTCCAGCGGGCTAAAAGGAAGGCAATCGTGTCAGGTGACCGTCACGGGTAGGCGACCGTCAGCCTGCAGGCAGAGTACAGCGACCCTTCAGTCGTTCTTGTTCTGAGGCATGAATGGAAGGCTTCGGCCTATTGAGTGGTTTGCACCTTGTGTATGTAGAGGTAGCAAATACTTGAAGCATCAGTCCTGGCTGGTAGAGAAGTCCAGGCTGTTAGTATAATGGGTAGCTTTGGGGAATGGAACATGAGTTGAATAGGAGGTTATGCATTAACCACTTGGTACCCAAGTCCTTGTTGGTGCTAACAGCTGTGTGTGTGTGTGTATGTGTAGGTGACTAGTGATTCCATTGGTGGAAAAAAATAACTCAGGGATTTATTGGTACAAATCGTGTGATATGTGTGAGCCAGTGATTCCATGGGTGAAACAGTTAAACTCGAGTTCTCTCTTGTTTGAGAATGGATATAAGGTGCCTGGAAAAACAGGAAGTGTGTGACTCACTTAAGGGAAAAGTGAACTCGCCCGTCTTGCTGAGGGCTCAAGAAAATACAGCGAGAAGCAGAGGTTTGCTGTCGCCTCGTTGTCTCCTAGGTGGGGACGTAAGACAGTGGAGGTTGCTGTAGCCTCGGAGCCGACGACGAGAAGAATTGTCTCCCGTGTGGGGACGGTCGACAGCAAGACGTGTTACCCTGTTGGAGCCTAGACAGGGAGCTGCCAGACAACGGTGGGGGTGTTTGCAGCCAGAGAAGACCTGTGGGAGAGGCCGACAGGAGCCCTTTCCGTGGAGAGGGCGAAGTGCAGTGGAGTCCAGGAGACTCGGTGTGAGGGTGCGACTAAAGCTACGTTGCCAGTGTCCCCCAACTGGGATTTGGCCAATCGGGAGGACACAACAGTGTGGCAGCTTCAGCTCGTGGTCGCACAGTGTGATGAGAGAAACTGACGGTCAACCAAGGAATGCTGCTGGCAAGTTATGGACGTTTTCATTTGTTCTTAAGTTTATAAATGTGCAAATGTAATAGTGAAATATTGTCTTTCCTGGTTAAGTAAGAATCACTGAAGAACAGGGGATGCGATTTATGAGATTGTCTGTATGGTGTTTACATTGTTGTATGATACAGATAATTGTGTTGTGTAGTGACGGGTGGGGGCTCGGAGTCAAGTTAAATAAAAGTTGATTATTTTCTGGTGTGAAATGTTATTGGTTTCCCGTCACCTTTGTGCGGGCCCGATGTGAGTGACAGAGTGCATGTGCCTATGCGAGCGCATTTTGGTTGTGAAAGCGTAAAAATACTTCTGTCTATAACCCCCTGCATCCCTGCATATGATAATCATATTTCAATAACGAGGGAAGGGAAACGCCTGTCCGAAGTTATTCGCTGGGGGCTGGGTTTTGGACACGTGTGTCTCACCTCCGGCAAGTGATTTCAGTAGCAGGCTAATTGCGGCACGCTACAATAGCCTCCTTGATTCCAAACGACAGGCAATAAAACGGACGGTATTCTATCCAGACCTGCTGATTAATTAGCCAGTCAAGAAGACAACACGTTTGAGTGTCCTGCTCTCGTATCTCCCTCAACATTGTCATTTGAGCCCAGAACTTGGGTAGCCATTCAAAGCTTTTTGTTGTTGTTGTTGTTGTTGCTGTTACTGTAGTTTTGCTGTTGTCGTCGTTGTTATTGTTGTTGTTGCTGCTGCTGGTGCGGTTGCTTTTGTTGCTGCTGTTGTTGTTGTCAACGACCAGATCTGAGTTTTGCCTTGTATGTTCACTTCAGGAGAACATTTTGCGATTCCTTCTGTGTTTGAACCTCCAATCCTGTTCGAAGAGCGAGCGACCATTAAGACCCGATCGTGCCTTTATATGTGTGTTGGTTCAAAGGTGTATGGGACTTCAGGATGATAATGTGTCCTCTGCTGATCATTCCGGACAGTGAAGAAAGAAGTGTTAGGAGACTGAATCCATTGTTGTCTGAAAGAAATCGCCGCCCCTTTGTGTGTCTGCAGAGCTGATGGCGTCGTTAGGGGCTGAATGGAGAGGCGGAAGGGGTGTACTGTGCGCGATATATGGGGGGGGTTAACCTCTAGTTCGTGAGTGCGAGAGTAGGGGGGGGGAGCGTGGGGGAGGGAGGGAGGAGGAATTGTCAGTGCGGGTATTTGAAGGTCAGTGCATGTGCGTGTTCGTGCTCGTCGGTGTGAATATGGGGAAGGGAGAGAAGGGGGTCTGAAGATGTTCAGTTCCTTCTCTCTCTCTCTCTCTCTCTCTCTCTCTCTCTCTCTCTCTCTCTCTCTCTCTCTCTCTCTCTCTGTGTGTGTGTGGTTGTGTGTGTGTGTGTGTGTGTGTGTGTGTGTGTGAGTTTGGGCTGGCTCCCACTTTGCCTTCAACATGTGGCTACTAAAAAACAAAAGGAAAAGATGCTCCCAGGATTCACCGAAAGGGGGGAGAGAATGATGAATCCATCGGTGCTCAACCAATCACGACTGCAAATCCCAAACGGACTATGAACATGGACCAAATGGAATATCCATGTGTCTGTGAAAGCGTTTCGGACCAAGGCCAGGATTTAAACCACAGTGCCAAGGACATCCACGCTGTTGGTTTGGATGAAGAATTTGCACAGGCCTTCGATGCCAGGCGCCTGAAACTCAACCCGCCACGAGCAAACGAGACTGAAGATTGGGAGAAACTGGATGCAAAATTCGTCCAAAGACTCGAAGCACTGACAGGGAAAAGCACAGTGGTTAGTGCGCGAGTCATTAAGTGGAAAATGAGCACGTCCAGAGGGGCATGGGTTCGAATCCCAGTCATGGCTCGTCCCAAGATGAAAAAAAAAAAGAGGCAGCAGAGGGACATCTGGAGTCATGAACCGGGTGTGGCCCCAACCCCCCTAGAGTGTCAGGAGATAAGGGCCGAAACGCTTGCTTGAAGGGGGCTTCTCTTCTGAGGACTCTCTGCTGCCACGCTCTCCAGGAGTTTCTTTTCTACTACATTGTGTCCGCTGTGTCTGTTTCTCTATCCTCTGTCTGTTTCTCTCCGCTCGTCTGTTTCTTTCCCACTCTGTTTTCTCTCCTCTCTTTCTCTCCGTCTCTGTCTCTGTCTGTTTGGGTCCGCTCTGTCTGTTTCTCTCTGCTCTGTCTGTTTCTTCTCTGCTCTGTCTGTTTCTCTCCGCTCTGTCTCTTTCTCTCTCGTTCTGTCTGTTTCTCTCCGTTCTGTCTCTTTCTCTCCGCTCTGTCTCTTTCTCTCTCCGCTCTGTCTCTGTCTCTGTCTCTGTCTCTCTCCGCTCTGTCTCTTTCTCTCTCGTCTCTGTCTCTTTCTGTCTCTCTCCTCCTCTCTGTCTTTCTCTCCGCTCTGTCTCTTTCTCTCTCTGTCTCTGTCTCTTTCTCTCCGCGCTCTGTCTGTCTCTGTCTCTTTCTCTCTCGCTCTGTCTCTTTCTCTCTCTGTCTCTCTTCTCTCCGCTCTGTCTCTGTCTCTTCCTCTCTGTCTCTGTCTCTTTCTCTCCGCTCTGTCTCTTTCTCTCCGCTCTGTCTCTGTCTCTTTCTCTCCTCTCTGTCTCTGTCTCTTTCTCTCCGCTCTGTCTCTGTCTTTCTCTTCTCTCTGTCTCTGTCTCTTTCTCTCCGCTCTCTGTCTCTTTCTCTCCTCTCTGTCTCTGTCTCTTTCTCTCGCTCTGTCTCTTTCTCTCCTCTCTGTCTCTGTCTCTTCTCTCTCCGCTCTGTCTCTTCTCTTTCTTCTCTCCGCTCTGTCTCTGTCTCTTTCTCTCTGCTCTGTCTCTTTCTCTCCGCTCTGTCTCTCTCTTTCTGTCTCTGTCTCTTTCTCTCCTCTCTGTCTCTGTCTGTTTGTGTCC
>JADBJO010002295.1:115000-117500 GCA_016801955.1 Conus betulinus
CTAGCAATCATTGAGGACCTCGCAGCAACCCAACTTTACCCTGGGTCTCCGACAACACACTCAGAGCAACAGCCAGACCCACCACCAGCCTCATCGCACTCCCCATCCACACGATCCTTGAGTCTAACTGGCTCATAGGCAATCACAATTTTGCTTTCCAGACCACAGCTGCGGTTTCCTGTGAACACGGCAAAATCTGAAAGACTTAAAGAAACAACATGTCACCACCACCCAGTACCTGTCCCTGCTCCAAAGCCAACTGCCAAACCTACCCCACATCAAAACGGGCACCATCCTCCTACGTGGTTCCATGCATCCTCTTTTGTGCAGGAATGGCGTTAGGACGCGCAGGTTTTGCGTTCTGTTGAACGCTGTGTGTGTGTGTGTGTGTGTGTGTGTGTGTGTGTGTGTGTGTGTGTGTGTTCCACGGATATTTTCCATCTTCAAGTCGCTGCTGAATCTTGGGACAATCTGACCGCACATGATTCCAGATTGCCCCCCCCCCCCCCCCCCCCCCCCCCCACACCCCACACACCCCACAAACACCCGCTTGTCTACGAGTTACATTTATCGCTTGTGTCTGCCCACGAGATAACATACCAATAGTTATGGAATGGTGTAACGTATTCACACATCTTAATCTCACCGTGTGACCTGAACTCATTCATTCCTCACTGCGTGCATTTTCATACAAAGTAAACTGGCATCCCAAACAACATCACGCATTTTCTCATAATTATCACTGGTCGCTACAATACCCATCACATGAATATCAGATAATACGTATTCAACAACAGATGGCCAAATGTCCTCCATGCCACAAAGTGTCCGGTGCGTTTGATTCCTTTGCGCTGTTTAAAGCAAAGATCACATTATCTCCCCCCCACAAATCGAACCAGAGCGTCGGTTCCAGGGGGGCATGAGTGTTAACGCACAGTTGTACAAAATAAACAGCTCTCGGTGTTTGTGATAGCTGGTTTTTACTTGTGCTAATTATAAAAGAATGTACGTTATAATAAAACAATAATAAAACAATCAGCAAAGGAAAAGAAAGAGATTTTTTTTTTCTTGAACTGTATACACGTCCATGATCGTGCACTCCAACTTGCGAAACTTCGCTCACTGCGGGCTGATCACTGACAACTCGGCGTCAGGTTTGTTGGAAAGCGATTTTCAACACAAAACATGTGCATCCGCCATATAACGACACGGAGGTCAGCAATGACGTCATACATGGCGTCATTATAACTGTGACGTCAAATCTGCTTTTTTTTTTTTTTTTTTGGAAACTTAATCTGCGGCTTCTTGTCATGCATGCATTCGTCGATTCAGTTTTTACTACAGCAGTTGAGGAAACTGTTAAATTCCTGTTGTATGTGGGTGAAAAAAAGCATCACTTGCCCGTAGCTATCAAAGTCGATTAGTATTTTGATTATAATCAATCTAATCGTGCAGAGTTAAAATTATCCTGCAAGATCATCATTGCAACCATATGGAGCAATTTCACACTGTATGTTTACTGCCCGTGAGAAAGCACTTTTTCAACTGTCAGTGCTAATGTAGTTTCAACACACACACACACACACACACACACACACACACACACACACACACTTTCATTTCGATAAAAAAATGTTCTTTTAAGTTTCCTATTCGTGTGACTCGTCCTTGTCCTCACTCATGTTTTGTACTGTTTATTCTGTTATCTTTTTCCCTTTTTTCTTTTATTTTTTTTTAGGTTTCTTTTTAAGGCTAGACTTGCGTCAATTACCCAAAACTATCTCTGACTTTCTTCCTTTTTCATTTTTTTTTTCTATGTGTTTTAATCATGAGATGCTACCACACAATGTGGGTCAAGCAGAAAACGTTTCAACGTATGAACAGGGAAGGTAGTCTAATTCTCCAACAGATTTTTTCCCATCTAGAGTCGTCTTTCCTGATTTTGCAGGTCCCATGTCCTCTGCAAAGTGATATTGGCTACTTCACGTAAATTTGCCATTGCAGTGAACGTAATTAATTCCCCCCCCCCCCCCCCCCCCCCCCCCCCCTCTCCCAAGTCACAAACATTTGCTGCTTTCATTTCGTATTTTGATATTCTCATCTCAAGGTAAAATGTCCTTCCCTCATCCTCACACACACACACACACACACACACACACACACACACACACACACTTATTAAATATATGTCTACCAAATTAATGAACTGCAAAAAATAAACTCCTAAACACTCCCTCCCTCAACAAATACTGTACACATTCAATTGAGTATTCTTGGAAACCTGCGTAGATTTTCAAATTCCATTGCCGTGTCCAGTTCACGGCATATGCTACAGATAAGGACACGAACGAAAAAAAAAAAAGAAAAAAAAAAGCACACATCTGTATTCTATACACACGGCAAACGAAGTCCATGGCCTATTTCATGAAAGCGGGCACCTTCTACCACAGTAAATTCATGTCCAATCACAAATCAGACCCGGGCTCACAATCACATAAAC
>JADBJO010002295.1:122500-132500 GCA_016801955.1 Conus betulinus
TCTTTTGCACAGAAGTTATCCTGTGAAAGACTCTTTAATATGAATTTTGAAGCACATGCTTTTCGTAATGCATTCAGAGGCAATATTCCGATTTCACTGTATGTTCCTATGTTAGATGTATGTGTGGGAACTCCAAGAGCAAGTTTGTAAGCCTTGCAGTCAATACTCTGTAGTTTATTTAATAGATATTGTGGAGCGCTGTGAAAAAAGACTTCTTGAGCATAGATTAATCGTGAGCGCACAAGAGCAGTAGATAATAAAGTTAAAGTATGCGTGTCTTGCCCCCACGGTTGTTTGTTTATAATTTTCAAAAAGTTTAAACTTTTCCTTGCTTTGTTTAAGATGTATTCAATATGTACATTCCAAGAAAGTTTGGAGGTTAAGTATACACCTAGGAATTTAACAGTTTTTACATACTCTAAAGCAATGCCATCTAAAGTGAATGAAGGGAGTTTCTCCGGATCATATCCAGCATTGAATAGCATGATATTTGTTTTTTTCTACTGAAAGTACCAGCCCGTTTTCATTTAAAAAGCTAACATTTTATTCAGTTCATGTTGGTATTTAATTCGTATATAGTTTTAGCCATCTAAAGGGAGTTTTTCTTTTCATAGTTACCTTCATCCATAGGCATATATCATCAGCAAACTGTGCTAACACTGTGTCTTTACATAGGCCTTTGGGTAAATCTGCCATTAAAATATTGAATATAAAATTGGGGAGATTACTGATCCTGCGGAAGACCCATTTGTAATTTTCTTGGATTTGAATATACATGTTCTATTTCTATTCTTGCTTGAATGTTTCTATTTTCTAAAAATGATTCTACAAAATTATATATGTGTTACCACTTATTCCAATAGTTTTTCAGTTTATACAAGAGTCTTTTATGCCATACCTGCTCGTATGCTTTTCTTATATCAAAAAAGGTTGCAAGGATATTCTTTCGTCGCGCAAATTGTTGTTTGACATGTGTGGTCAGTTTGACTAAGTGTTCTATTGTTGATCTACCACTTTGAAATCCAGCTTGATTAATAGGTATAATCTGATGTTTATTGCAATGATAAACTAATCTTTTTAATATTATTCTTTCCATTAGTTTACAAGTGTGTGATGTTAAAGCTATTGGACGATAACTATTAATATTTGAGCGAGGCTTCCCATGTTTATGAATTGGAACGATAACAGACTGTTTCCATACTGAAGGTATTTTGCCATCATTCCAACATTTTTCAATACAAAAATGAAGAAAAAATGTATAACATTAGGTGGCAGAAGGCACACATTTCATTGGAAATGCCATCTAGACCTACCGATGTTTTCCTTGTTACCTAGGTTAGAGAGACATTCCTTACTTCTTCTTGAAGTGTTATGGGGGCGTTTAGATATAGTGGTTATGAATAGGGTCTGGTTTGCTATAGATAGCTTTTTTTTTTCCTCTTGCTCCCTATGTAATGCGCTTTGTGTTGATAAACTCTCCATACAACTGTTTTTTAGCAAATAAAGAAACAAATGCTTCTGCTTTTTCATAATGTGATGGAAAATTTGAGATGTCAAGTTTAATGGGACATTGAGGTAAACTAATTCCATTCTTCATCGTTTTAATTTTTCCCATATCTTCTGTAAATCTGTATGGTTTGAAATCTCATTTTTACAAAAGGAAGACCAGTATTTTCGTTTAAAACTTGTGCTATTATTCTATGAAGCGTCTATTAAAGCTGTTTTTTTGCTTTTTTTTTCTTCTCAAGGAGTTTTTTTCAGCGCGCGCCAGGCCCTTTACATCATCGTAAGTACTCTCTCAGTTTTATGTTCTTTCTTCTCTTTTTTGGCCTCTTCACAAGTCTTGTTCCACCACACATTACCCGTATGCTTTTCGGAGTTCACAGGTTTGATCTTCGGAATTGACTGGATGGCTGCAGACAGTAGCGCATTTTGAATCCGATCATATATTTCATCAACATCTTGGGTATTTAAATCATTGGAGTCTACGTAAAATGCCCGTAATAAATGTGTAAATTTATTCCAGTTTGCAAACTTATAGTTATATTTTGGTATTTTTTTTCCTGAGTCATATCCGTTGGTGTAGGACTTAGGGTTTCAAATTTAGTTACTATAGGTATGTGGTCGCTGTTCAAGGTATCATCAAGAGTATTCCAATCACATAAGGGTGCTAGCTCTGGAGTTATTAAGGTCAGGTCTATTGCACTTGGTTGATGCTTTGGATTATCGGGAATGCGTGTTATTCTACCATCATTGAAAAGATAAAGTGATGAATCAACTATATTCTCAAGAAACGATTGCTTGATATTGACTGACAGTCCTTTTCCCAAAACGGCGAATGAGCGTTGAAATCGCCAGTTATCAAAAAATTATTTTTATTTGGTTGTAAGGAACGTAACCATTCAGTATTAATATCGTTAGGTCCTTGTGTGTGTGTGTGTGTGTGTGTGTGTGTGTGTGTGTGTGTGTGTGTGTGTGTGTGTGTGTTGTACACACAAGCACTGACAATACCACCATATTGGTGAGTATGCTACTTCCTTCGCAGCGGTGAAGTCTTGAGTGGTCCTCAAAGTTGCTTTCAAACTGGTTTCATGAGGGACATAAACACATCCATCGTTTATGTGCGTGATCTCTCATCTGTCTCTTTCTTGTAAAACGAACACACACACACACACACACACACACACACACACACACACATTCTCTCTCTCTCTCTCTCTCCTCCCTCTCTCTCACGCACACACACGCACAAAGCACAAAGACACACATTCTCTCTCTCTCTCTCTCTCTCTCTCTCTCTCTCTCTCTCAGGCACACACACGCACAAAACACACATTCTCTTCTCTCTCCTCTCTCTCTCTCTCTCTCTCTCTCTCTCTCTCTCTCTCTCTCTCTCTCCTCTCTCCTCACACACACACACACACACACACACACACACACACACACCACCCCACCACCAGGTTGAAGGCCCCGCCCCCCTCCTTGAAGGACAGCGGGTTCTCCTGGATGGTGGTGGGCCCGTCCAGCACGTCGTCCCCGAGGAAGTGCAGGGGATCCACCCGATTGCCGGGGCACGCCCGGCGTTCTGGAACTTCAGGCCTCGGGGATCCGGGAGCGGTTGACCTTGGCCTTGTCCCAGCTGCTCCGTGGTCTGGTTCCGGCTGTGAGGGGGGCAGATGCGGACGGTTTTAAGTGACGTTGACGTTCGCTCACGTCACAACGAATATGTATGCGTGACATGTGTGTATGTTATTATGCTTGTTATTATTCTCATCATTATTATTTTAACTCCCATGGTCCCCTTCCCAAAGGCCTCGTTTGTCGTTCAACACTCATCTGGCGCCGAACATGAGAAGATAAGTGATTGCTTGTTTCTCGTTTTCATTGTCCTGAATGTTGTTTGTTTTACGTGACAAAGACCTTCGAGGTCGAAACGCCTCGTATTTTGTCTTATTTTTTTTTGTCCCTGTTGTTTGGCGGACTCACTAATAATTCTTGTTAAACTTTGATGTTAAATTAAACAAAAACGTCTGAAACACATACTCTACAAATCTAACAGAATTAAGAGGAGAATTACGAAACATACAAGCATGCACGTGAACAAAGGAAACGTAGGGAAGGTCTGTGCTGCGGTCTTTTTTTTTTTTTTCCCATGTTTCTTTTCAGGCCAAAATTCCAGGTTTAATGTCCTGTGTCTAGGAATTCTGTCTGTCTGAACATGATAACAGTGTCCCACACCTTGGGTCCTGGTCGTCTGTTTGTTTGTTTTTGTTTGTTTGTTTGTTTGTTTGTTTGGCTAACATCCCCCACCCCTTCCCCGCAGCCGCCCAACACTTATACGAAGGATGCGCTGGGATTTAATGGACAAGTCTGTTGTAACGCCTGCGTTTACCCTCGACATCCCACGCCAGTTTAATGCTATGTCTGCAGGAAGATGGACGCTGAGCAGATATTGATTCCGTAGAGAATACCTCTGATTTGACCGACTCAGACAGGAACTGACCACACGACCCTCGGAGGCACAGGATAATGCTTCATCCGCTGGGCCAAGCATTGGGATGTTCAAGTCTGAAGGTCATTTGTCTCGGAAGACATATAATCTTGTTTTTTAATTGTATTTATTGTCTAGCAGTTTCCGTTGACATTTGAAATGGGGATGTGAATGGCAATACCCATTTCCTCTTCCAGTTCGCTAAGGAAAAGAGGCGGCAAGAAAACCGCGCCATGCGGGATTTGAACCCGGGTCTGGGGGTCTTTTTATGCTCCTGATGATGGCTTTAGGACGAGCATTTCACACAGCTGCGTCTTCACCTCTATCCTGTCATCTGTGACTGAGAACAGGAAGCTCCAGAGACCAGAGACTGTTACCGCCAAGTGCCATGAGACAATACTGAGAATTGATTGCGTTGTGTCGTATTTACATGCTATTACAATGCTATGACATATGATAGAAAACCTCGCATTTTTGCACGTGCAGATACAAACAGGGACAGAGGAGACTGGAGAGAGAGAGAGAGAGAGAGAGAGAGAGAAGAGAAGAGAGAAGCAGAGGGGGGGGGGGGGGGGGGGGGGAGACAGAAGAGTCCTGATAAGCGGGAAACATGTACAAAACAGTGACAAACACAGATCCAATTAGAGACTGGGACACACACATGGATACAATGGAGTAGTGGTTTTAAAAAACAAACATAAAACCCTCACCGATGACTGATGAAAATGATAATAAGAGCATGGACAAAACAGTCACAAACGGACCCAAGTAAAGAGATGATACAATAAAGCAGCGGTTAAAAAAAAAAAAAAAAAAAACTCACCGATGACAGATGAAGATGATGAGAACAATGACGATCACGAGCAGAACCGCCGCCACCACGCCCAGAGCGATGGCGATGATGATGTCATTACTCGCTGCCGCCATCACCGTCGTCGTCGTCGTCGTCGTCGGCTCCGACGAGGTGATCGTCGGCGAGGCCGTGACGGGCGGACGGAGGGTGGTGAGGGCGGGGAAGTTGATAGTGGCCAGGACTGTTCTCTCGTGCGGGGCGGCGGTGGTGCCGCCTGAGTCAGACACGATGATCACCAGCAGTATTGGGAGTCCGTCAGGTCGGCAGGATCCGCCGAAATTCGGAGGTTTCCGCTGTCGTTGATGGAGAACAAGCTGCAAAGAAGGGCGATAATTCTGGTGTTAGGTCAAGCTGGAAGAAGGGGCGATAATTCTGGTGTTAGGTCAAGGTGAACGAGGGGCGATAATTTTGGTGTTACATTAAGCTGGAAGAGGAGCGGTTTTTTTTTTTTTTTAATATGTCAGAATTGAATTTTTTTTTTTCTCTCAGCTAGCCTCTTCTGTGTGTGGGGTAATAAAAACATGTCCAAAAATGTCACCGAATAAGTTGTTAAGTCTAAAATTTGCACAGGAAAAAGGGAAGGTATAAATGTACAGCACCTGTATAAATTTCAAACTTGACCCTTGTCTACGTTTACTGCAATGGGGAAGAAAACGAGCATGTCCAAGCCAAAAAAAAAACTACACAGAAAGAAAGGAGAACGTGTCTTTTGTGTCCTGTGTGCTTTATGTATTTGTGCTACGCGAATTGGTGCTGTGAGCAGGATTGGTTGGGAATTATGTACGCGTTTCTGTCTCATAGTGGAAGCAAGTGTTACCCTCCTTGCTTGTAATTCACGTGACACTGTTAACTAAAAACCATTGCCCTGTCGTTCATGAAAAAAACACTAAAAATTAAAATGCATTTTATTTCCCTTATAATGCTGATTATTGCATACGGCGGCACCCATGCACTTAAACTAGGCTTGAATGGTTTTGCACTTAACTGTTTGTTTGTTTTGGTGTGTTTTTCTTTTTTCTTTTTTTTTTTTTTTTTTTTTTTTTTTGTTGAGATTCTTATCATCAAATGTAGACATCATTATGAAATCTGAGAGCACTGTCTTATGGGGCTGCCAGTACTGAAAGTGTGAATACAAAAAAAAACTATAGAGCCACTTCGAAAAGAAACATACAGATATATATTTTCCCCCTCGATTCAATTCCTGGTACTCTGTAGCAATTAACTCAAACATTAAAAAAAAAGGAAAAAAAAAAAAAAAGTCATCATGACCACAACAAAAACAAACATAAAGGCGACAACAGTGAGCATAACTCGTGAGAAGAGTTACTAAAAACTGCCATTTAACTCTCACTCCACGCACGCCTGCTTTGCATCAACCCCCTTGGCTGTGACCCGCCTGAAAGAACGTCAAATCGTTTTTTTTTTTCGTTTTTTTTTAAAATCAGCATATCGTTGCAAACACTTTTTACGTCATGAAGTCTACCCCATGCTTATTTTTCTCTGAGAGAGAGAGAGAGAGAGAGAGAGAGAGAGAGCTAAAATGCATCACCGCTGAAAATATCAAACGAAGAACCTCACCTGTTGTGGTTTGCCAGTCGAAATGAGAGCACGGTGCCTGCGTCCTCGTCGTGTGCCTATACAACAAATGACGGACACACCGGGTCAGTATGCTCCGTGCGTTCAAACCCACCAACTTCTCAACGTGCAAGATGTTGCATAGGCACATGAAAAAAACAATACACTATTTTGTTAATCAAGTTGCTTATCCTTTTTTTTTTTTTTAATTTCTTTTGCGGTAAATTTCTTCTTGTGGTAAAAATCGGCTGTAAAACGTTTGGGTTTTGATTATTGTTCCTAACTTTCAATGGTGCGTCACAGGTTAGAAGGCCTACTGTGGTACTGCTAAGATCTCTCTGTACTTAAAGTGACCTGTGAAAACAGAAAATGGTGATTCATACGCATTGTAATGTAACGCTAAGTGTGATTTTTGTCATTTTCTTAAACTTATTTTTATCAAAATATGAACATCTGTTTTTTGCTTCTTTATTACTGTTGTTGTTTTCTTTCTTTTTATCTTAAACAGTGAATTTTCATGGTCCTAAAGCGTCCACAGTGAAATTCTACAACAATGCTTCCATAACTGTGTAGTAAAAAAATCACATTTTGCAGTCACCGAGTCCATTTATTGAATGTGAAGACAGATACGCCATCAAAACGAAATTCAGAACGCCACGCCGACCCTCCACATCAACGTGTTGCTTTTAATTCCTTGTTTTTCATTCCAGCCAAACGGGAAGCTCGTTTGTGAAAATTCCACGAAGAATGCCTACCAGTCAAACATCATTATTCACAGTGTACTAGAAAACGAAAAAGTGCAGTTTGAAATCAGAAAATATTTCCTATCTGACCTGTAGTCCCAAAGCTAATTTACTTCACCTGCGTCGACGATTCTGACAAATGTGTACAAAAAGAAGCTGAATAACAAACTAGTTCATCTGAAGAACAAAGGAGATAAAAACATCACAAGACAAAAACACGACGTGTTTCGACCTCTTTGATCTTCTTAAGGCAAGACAAACAGTATTATTAAAGGCAATGAAAACCAAGAACAAACAATCACTCGTCTCCTCAAACTGGGCACAAAATGGATGTGGGAAAAGACCAAAGAGGAACGCGTCGTGTTTTGTCTTGTAATGCGTTTGTCTCTCTTTCGTTCAGCGGAACAGTCATTTCTCTTTTTAAGTTTGTTCAGTTTCTGCCTGCGGTCACCTCACTTTGAAACTAGTTTATTGCAAATTTCTTTTTCATCTCCGTCTCTTTTAATCTTAAACGTCAAAATCACAAAGTCTGGCTCCGCGATTGATGCTCGAGCTATCGGCCCAGCTCGAGACCAGCTTGTGTATGATAATTCTCACAGCATGTGTAACTGTGAATGATTCCAGTCTGTGCACAACATCAGGGGACGACATGTGTCAGCTTGCAGCGAAATAGCCAAGTCCCCGAAAGACGACTCCATGTCATGTGCCTGTAGCGCTTTCACTCAGAGGCGGGGACTGGAAGGGATGTAGGGGGGGGGGGGGGTAGGGATAGCGGCACGTCACGCATGACGCCAAAAGACCCGCTCTCATTAACCCTGGCCTTGCACGTGTTTTTCCGTCTTATCGTGTAATTAAAGCTGCTCTGTCTTCTATGACACAGAACTCACCATGTTTCAGACCTGGTTCACGAGGCTAAAAATAAACCGGATCGAATCCATGCCGTGGCCCTGACTGACTGACGTCAGTCAGTTTCAAGGTAAGGTGACTGTAGGCGGAAATTGGAACAAACTTTACAAAAGAAAAACTACTGTACCGCCGAACGAAAACGACGAACAAATTTTTACAAGACAAAACATGATGCCTTTCCTCATCTTTGGTCTTCTTCAGGCAAGACAAACAAATTGCAGACAAAACATGACGTGTTTCGACCTCTTTGGTCTTCTTTAGGCAAGAATGTTGTTTGTCTTGACTGAAGAAGACTAGTGTGTCATGTTTCTGTCTTGTAATTTCTTTGTTTCTTCGTTCAGCGGTTCAGTCATTTTTCTGGTAAAGTTTGCTGTGAGTGAGGTCCCAGTTTTTCGGGACCAACAGTTCGGGACCTCTGTCACGGAGTTTTTCACGCCTTTCGTAACGCTAGCAGAGAACAAGATGGAGATACGCCTAATCATGCAGCATACACTTCTTCTGGCTGCCAAGACTGGAATATGCGTGAGAAGATATAGCGAAAGAGTGAGAGGGGGGGAGGGGGGGGGGGGGGTCCAGACTTTCATTGAGATGCCTAGACTGCAGCCACGGAGAAACAAAACAGAACGAATGTCCGGAATAAAGGACGATGGGTGGGCGGAGGGGGGTGAAGGAGGAGGTGGGGAGAGTGCTTACTTAGGATTCTGTAATTAATTCAACATTGATGAGAAAGAAACAGGCACAACACTGATGATAAAGACACGGGCACAACACTGATGATAAAGACACAGGCACAACACTGATGATAAAGACACAGGCACAACAATGATGATAAAGACACAGGCAAAAAGATTGATGATAAAGACACAGTCACAACACTGTGATGACAAAAACACAGGCACAACACTGGTGATAATGACACAGGCACAACACTGATGATAAAGACACGGGCACAACACTGATGATAAAGACACAGGCACAACACTGATGATAGAGACACAGGCACAAGAATGGTGACAATGACACGGCCACAACACTGATGATAAAGACACAGGCACAACACTGATGATAAAGACTCAGGCACAAGATGGACGATAAAGACACAGACACAAGACTGATGATAAAGACACGGGCACAACACTGATGAAAGACACAAGCACAACACTGATGATAAAGACATGGGCACAACACTGATGATAAAGACACAGGCACAAGATTGATGATAAAAACAAGGGCACAACACTGATGATAATGACACAGGCACACACAGATTGATGATAAAAACAAGGGCACAACACTGATGATAAAGACACAGGCACAACCTTGATGATAAAGACACGGGCACAACACTGATGATAAAGACACAGGCACAACACTGATGATAATGACACAGGCACACAACACTGATGATAAAGACACAGGCACAACACTGATGATAAAGACACAGGCATAACACTGATGATAAAGACACAGGGCACAAGTTGGTAATAATGACACAGGCAAAACACTGATGATAAAGACACAGGCACAACATTGATGATAAAGTCACAGGCACAAGATGGACGATAAAGACACAGGCACAACACTGATGATAAAGACACAGGCACAACACTATGATAAAGACACAGGCACAACACTGATGATAAAGACACAGTCTCAACACTGATGATAAAGACACAGGCACAACACTATGATAAAGACACAGGGCACAACACTGATGATAAAGACACAGGCAAAACACTGATGATAAAGATACAGGCACAACACTGATGATATAGACACAGGCACAACACACCAATGATAAAGACACAGGGCACACAACACTGATGATAAAGACACAGGCACAACACTGATAATAATGACACAGGCACAACACTGTTGATAATGACACACGCACAACACTGATGATTAAGACACATGCACACACTGATGATA
>JADBJO010002295.1:135000-147500 GCA_016801955.1 Conus betulinus
GTCATCATTTTTTGTTTGGAAGAGCAAGTATGTAAGTGTGTAAGTGTGTGTGTGTGTGTGTGTGTGTGTGTGTGTGTGTGTGTGTGTGTGTTGGAAAGGGGGAGGGGGCGGGGGGGGGTTAACACTGCTGTCTTGTGAAAAAGAACTCGGAACGTAACAGTGTTTTTGATACCTCTGCGCGTCGATGTCAAAGTCTGCGTTGTCATCGACCATGCTGTAACGAATGGAGGCGCCCTGCAAAAGCAGTGCGCGCATAATTCACTGATATCTTCACTGGTTACTTCCCCTCCCCTCATCATTTTTCGCACCTGTTCCCCATCTGTCCCCTTTCAGTTCCGCTTTCTCAATCCCCGTGACAATGACCACCACCACCACCATCCCCGACCCAAATCCTCCGTGACATTTTATAGTGATCAAACAGTTACTTCTCCGGTGGAATGTTAAACATTTCGAAACAAAACAAAACAAAAAACAACATGAAATTCTGAAAGAATGTTGCCGACCGCTGAACACAAAACAAGGGAAGCTAACGCAACTTAACCAGAAACCAACTGAGTTTATATCCGTTTGCTTCCCCTTAATGTTTGCCTGCTGCCATCGTCTCTGCACATTATTATCTCTTGTCCCCGTTTTCATGTTTTGAAATCACGACGGAGGTTTTATGGTCGGGATGAAAAATTAGCCAATCACTCACCATAAAACCGTCTCCCTCCACCACCACCCCGCCACCCACCGCCACCCCTCTCGCGTAGCATCTTATCCTCTCGATATCTTCTCTCCCGTCCACCCCATTCCCCTCAACTGTCATCCTTTCCTTTAAATCAAATACTTGAGTCAAACATCTACAAATTCCTTCTCACACACACACACACACACACACACACACACACACCACACATACACACACACACACAAACCACCGCCAGCGCACACACACACACACACACACACACACACACACACACACGCACACAAACCAACACTACCACCGCCAGCATACACACACACACACACACACACACACACACACACACACACACACACACCACCACCACCACCACCACCACACACACACACACACACACACACACACACACACCGACTTCTCACACCCCACCCCCACCCCCAGCTGCCCACTCACAAAGTCCTGGTCAGTGGCGGACACGATGAGGACGACGTTGCCGGCGGGCATGGCCTCGGACACAAACGTCTGGTACACGGGCCTCTCGAACTTGGGGGCGTTGGAGTTGACCCCCACCACCGTTATCACCAGCATCGCCACCCCGTAGCGCGACGGGTGTTCCTCTGGGTAGCCTGAAACAACGGGCAACACTGATCTCGTGTGTGTGTGTGTGTGTGTGTGTGTGTGTGTGTGTGTGTGTGTGTGTGTGTGTGTGTGTGTTTTTAAGTAAACATCTAATAATCTAAAAATCAAATAAGTTTTTTTGTAGATGATAGTTAAGTTTGCAGGTCGAGCAGCGTTCTCTGAATGTTGTGGTGCGTGTTCCTGTGTCAGAAAGAAAAGAATGCACAGAGAGAGAGAGAGAGAGAGAGAGAGAGAGAGAGAGAGAGAGAGAGAGAGAGAGAGAGAGAGAGAGAGAGAGAGAGAGTGCACAAGAGATTGAAAGCAGTGGATGTTCAATGGATTATGAGGGAAAGAGAGAAGGTAGTGAAGGTGGGCAGGAGGTAGAGAGAGAGAGAGAGAGAGAGAGAGAGTCTGCACAAGAGATTGAAAGCAGTGGATGTTCAATGGATTATGAGGGAGAGAGAGAAGGTAGGGAAGATGGGCAGAAGAGAGAGAGAGAGAGAGAGAGAGAGAGAGAGAGAGAGAGAGAGAGAGAGACAGACAGACAGACAGACAGACAGACAGACAGTCAGACAGACAGACAGACAGAGCGAGAGAGAGAGAAATGCATAGGACGTTCAGTGGATTATGAGAAAGAGAGACCGAGAGAGACAGACAGACAGATAGGATACAGCACACCCACAGCGTTTTGACCGCTGCTGCCCAGCCCCCCCCCCCCCCCCCCCCCCAACCCTCCCCCCCCCCTCCCCTCACCTGCACGACGACGGACACCTTGGAGGGACTGACGGGGCCCACCAGCCGAACCTCGGCCGTCTCGTTGTCAATGCTGAACACGTTCTGTGAGCTCTGCGCATCTGTCGACAGCAAACCTCAGCTACACTGTCAGGGCATGGACAGAGTGATATCGGGTCATGAATCTACACAGCGTGTAACATTGTCTGAGGGTCAACAAATGAATCAACGATCTGTCAGACTATCAAACAGGAATCAGTGCAAAATACCATAAGGTGTGTGATTTCTTAAACTTGTATACTTTTTGTGATTAAATCTTGAATGGATGCGTCTGTCTGAAAACATGAAATACTGTATGGTCATAGCACACTGTCTTCAATGTGTTAAAGTGCTTGTTGGTAAAATGTTTCAATTTACAAAGTTTTCTTTGAAAGAAAAGGGCCATGTTTGCATCGGTCAAAAACGATTATTAAATACCAGTCTGACTGATCTCTAAGCATCTACTAAGCGTAAGAATTCTGCAGAGAATATACAGTCGGTACTCAATCCGATCGATCAAGCTTTCAATCAACTAACTAACCAATTATTTCGACAATGATCTCATTGAACTCTGAGCATCTATTAATAAAAAAGTAGAAAAACTGACCAAGATGTTTTATCTGCCGATTAGTCATCATATACAAATTCAAACATCACATCAATTCATCAGTTACTCAAATAAACATTGGATAGTTAAGCATTTACCAATCGATGAAATGCAAATAGTGTTCAACAAATGACAATCAACTGATAAACGAACATGCATTTCCTAAATCAAGAATGTGCCGATGTTCAAACACAAATGTTCAACGTTGCCAACACATGTTACTAACTAATGCACATTGCAGCTACATTAGGCAATGTCGTACTTAAGACACATCTCTTAAGGAAGAACGGAGTGGATGTATTATAGGCAACAATTAACAACAACGAAACCGCTGTTGCAAAATGCATCTGATACAAACACTTCTGTAGGCACTGATGATGATGTTTACTATACCTACAGCTAAAACTCTGTATAAAAAAACAAACGTCTTTTTAGTTCAAAGCTATGATCCTGACTAAATCAACTCGAATAAGAAAAAAAAAAAAAAAGCTCGTACGCACACGGTGAAAAAACTCTTTGGAATCCTTTGTTTTGATAATATGAATGGACGCACGCATTCACGCACGCACGAACGCACAACGCACACACATGCACACAGACAGACAGACAGACAGAGACAGAGAGAGGCCAATAGATGGACAGAAGCAGGGACATCGAATAAACAAGCATTAGATGGTTCACATCTGTACACATAAACACAGATATGAAGGCACACCGTCTGTGTATGTTTGTAGGGCACAATAACACGATAAACACTAAGGTATGTGCACGCACACACACACACACACACACACACACACACACACACACACACACACACACACACACCATACTCGTGTGCACACACAAGTGTTTATGCTCGCACCCAGGCCTGATCGTCTTTCGAGTGTTCATAATATATATCAATATGTCTACAATACACTTTTATGTCTACTACACAACTTTAAATGATCTTTATACATATAAATGAGACATTTCTCCTATAACGAGGAGCTTAAAGTTGGAAAATGACGTCTGCCTGATAAAATCCGTTAGGATAACTTACACAGATCAAACCAAAAAATGCTAACGTCAATACATTTAGCAATACATATGAAAATGCAAGCATCACAAGTATGCCAGGAACAGAACCGACTTTCTTTAAAATGCGCTTGTGATTACATTAGTGAGCTTGAATTCTTCAAACCGATCACAAACCGTCTGAAACACATGGGACTGAAAATACACAGGGAAAAGTTGCATTCAAAAGTGCAGGGGCATAACCAATAGCATATACTACTAAATATGTCAATGTCTAGTGTGAGGAAGGGGAAAGATCAGAAACCCACTACTTCGTTGTGATGGCCCCCATACCTCGCTCAATACATTCAGGAATTAATGAGCTGATATCATGAAAATAATTAACCGATGATTACATCATATCCACCTGTCATGTGTCTGTCATTTTTTTTTTTTACTCATCTCCCAGCAATGCAAACATGATTATTGTCATTTTGAGTAGTTTTTTTTTTTTCTTTCTAGGCTAAGAACAAAATGCCTTCTGTTTTAATGTTTTCATTTCCCGAACGGGATTCCTTCTTTTCTTTTATAAACGAGTCCTGCTAAGACGGCCAGTATCTCTCAGTGATATGAGAAAGGTTGGACGGTTTCCAACGGGCGTGTTTTCCCCGCCCTGGGGTTTATACTTGATCTTCTCCCGAAGATAGTTCCTGGCAAATTCGTCCATTTCCTCTACAGTATGGATTCTGTGTCACAAAGCGAAAAAAGAAATGACTGTATGATGGCGAGGGGTTAAGTTCAGCAAAACCTCAGATCACATGTGACTAACTCATAACGCCAGCGCTTTGTTCAGGCTTTGATTTTCTGTCCGAGACTATCAACAAACAATCGGATTAAGTACTTAAGCGTTCACACAAACCAATACCCACCGTATCTGAAAAAAAAAACACACAATGTTTTCACGTTCTTCCTGCTGTTACGGTTCTGTGCAACTAGTTTTAAACGTAAATCAACAACGACTGAACTCAAATGAAGAACTGATTAACCTTTTCTCTCAATATTCTCAGTGGTCAAATCAATGAAGCTCTTCTTTTAACAATGCCTGCAGGACACTGCTTTTTTTTTTTTTTTTTTTTTTTTTTTTTTTGAACATGGAATCGTTTGGACGTGAAAATATCAATGAATGCACTGTTAAGTAATACGACGCTGTAACACATACAGCTGACCTGTGACATATTTTTTTTCAAGGAAAATCTTTACAACGAAGCCGTGTATTTTGATCCTGGCCCTCTTCACACACAGATAAAACTATACACCGTGCATGATTTCATCTGATGGTACATCTTTCTATCCATCTCACTGATTGAACCTAATTGCTGAGATGAGTCGGGTTTATATTGGGCCACAATGCTGAAATTAGCTTGGGTATCATTGGGACACATTCCTGAATCAGCTCGGGAAATGTTGAAGCACATTTCTAAAGTCATCTCTGGTAATATTGGACCACACTGCTGAAATCAGCTTGAGTAATATTAGTTCACGTTGTTAAAATCAGCTGCTGTAATATTGGACCACATTACTGAAATTACCATGGGTAATACTGGACCACAGTGCTGAATCCAGCTCAAGTAATGTTGGGCCACGTACATGCTGAAATCACCTTCGCTAATATTGACCACGTAACTGAAACCATCTTAATTTAAGTAACATTTGACCACAGCGCGGACATCACCTTGGTCAAACTACTGTGTGCCATGGGTAACCAAGGACAGGAATGTATTAAGGACAATGTTGAAAAAGCGGAACCACACCCAGTAAATTATCAAAGATTGCACGCATTAGCGCGCCTTTACACACACACACACACACACACACACACACACACGCATGCACGCACGCACGCACGCACACGCACACGCACCTATGCACATATATACACACACGCGCGCGCGCGCGCTTACATGCATATAGTATGAGGATAGGTTAATACTTGGTGAGTGTGATTATGGCCGGGATTATTATGAATTAGTGACAAAGGACTGATGGCATGGTGTGAGAGAATACGTGAATTAGTGACAAAGGGCTGATGGCAAGGTGTGAGAGAATACGCAGCTTGTGTATTTCTTCAGTACCAAAACATACCGATAAATGAGTGTTGGCAAAACCAAGAGCGAACGGTTTCGAAACTGAAAAGACTGCACAAAAATGATAGGTGGAAAAATTGAAACTATTTCTCTTCGAGCTTACAAACTCAGTTGAGCTTACAAACTCAGTCTCTTCGAGCTTACAAACTCAGTTGTTAGGGAAACATTTGTTAAGTAGCGAGAAAGGCATACCTGGTAAGCGTTCTGAATACAAAAGAAGAAATCTTTCGGTTGAAAGTAAGATTTATCATGTTCTGAACACAATTTTCCACGTCAAAGACGTAAAAGGCAAGCCAAGTCAAAAATTTCTAAAAACAGATTTCACTTGTTGAGGTATATAAAACATCGCTGATCGCTGCCTTGTTTTTTTTTTCTAGAATAGCATAAATAAATGAATGCTGCTTCCAGCCTGATTCTCTAAGCGAAGAAGATTCCGAGCGTCTGTCTCTTGACGGAGGTAAGTGAATTCTGTTGTGAACGTTACTAAGTGAATGGTACTATGAAGGAACACACAAGCTAATAAACAGGTAGTAAATAAAGGTGCGCACTGACTGCGCCAAGACAAGAAAAGCCATAATCATTAAAAGGGCTGAATTAAGAAAATCCATGAATCAAGCATTTGGAAAAAAAAAAAAGAAAAACAACAACACAACAACAACAGCAACAGAACAGCTGCATGTAAATGCGCATTGATCGCAGAACTATTGGAATGACGGGTTATACACTGAGGCCACAGCCTGTCCTCGTTCATCCAGTAGTGAACATTATTTTCTTCCCTTTCCTACTTACAATGGTGTTATCGTTTCGATGGTGGATGCTATGTGGAATACAAATCGGCTATCAGCAATGGTGTTAATGTTTCGATAGTGGATACTATGTGGAATACAAAGAGCTATCTGCTAAATGCCTTTAGTGAACATATACACGAGCTATCTGAATAAATGAACATGAGTACACGAAATCACGAATATGAAATGAAATAGAGTATACCGTTCGCTTCTAACAGCTAAGACTGGTAACTAGGCAACGCAGTTCTTTGCGGCAACATTCTATGTGAACAAGCTAGATTACGAATGTTCTTACCGTCATGAAATTCTATGTCAACAAAGCAGATTACGAATGTATACCGTCATGAGCTAAACAAGGAAGAAGGATGATAGGCCACTCTCTGCAAGTAAAAAACAACCTTGGCATCATGTAGAGGTCCATAATTCACGTTTATCTACATGCAGGACAGTCAAAGAATATCGAAGGAAACAACATCACATTTATTTCAATTCAAAACCGAGATAACCGTTTGAAAAGCAGACATGCAAATGGTAAAAGCAGTGACCCCGCCACCAAGCAGCTGAAAAAAAAAGAAAAAAAGAAAAAGAAAAAAAAAGAAAGAAAGAAAAAACGGGGAGTAAGGAGGCATGATTAGGGGGGTGAAGCTGAAGAAGGAACAGTCAAAGGATTATACAGGGAGCAGGGGAGGTAAGCTGAAGATAGAGGGACACTGTCAACCTGCTGGCTCCTTTACCTCTGTCGCAAAGAAAGAACTGATCTGTGATCAAGACACAAGCAACAATTAGCACTACAGGTGCAGAAGACACTAGAGCTGCCAGTCTAGAACCGAACTCGCACAGAGAAACAAGAAGCATGAAAAAACACAAGTGTTCGGTTCGCTTTAGACAACACTCACTCAGTCGCCTACACTACCAAGGCTTGCATACACAGAACAGCCAAAAAATCAAAGGAAATACAAAGTTTTTTTTTTCAATATTAATCAGTAAACTTACATAAATGACCAGATGGAACGACAGAGAGAGAAAACGCACAATATAAGTCCCAATCACAAACATTTCTCCACTTTCTAATACAAAACCACGTAACAAAAAAGTTCACTGTACTCAACTGACGTTTAAGAAGTAGCGAAGAATGAAAGAAAAAGTGTGCCACCGCTTACTGCCGAGTCCAACACACCTGCGTGCATTCCACACAACTTCACCCCACTACACACCAAAACACCACGCCCAGGTGCAGATCTTTGATGTAGTAGTACTCTTCATGTTTCCTTTGTTTCTCTGTCCAGTGGCAGACTGTGCGTTTGTCTGCATGTGTGCTTGTTGCATCGCCGTCTGTGCCTCTCAGCAGCAGTGTGCTCTCGCCGCTCAATCTAACTCATTCCCAGCTCAGGCCTAATAACAACACACTAACAACGTCAGCAGTCCACGGGCAGCTTTCGAAATCAGGCCGTCGTTAGACCACCCTTCACAGAAGACGCTGCCTCGCCTTCTGCATCACTTCAACGGTGTTTTGGTGCACTGAACTGTTCTGATTCAACACACTCTGTGACTGTTGTATACTGTGTGGTAATGATGAAGACGGGGGCGGGTGCATGTGGGGAAGAAAGTGTTCCACACGAGACGACAACTTTTCACGAAAGAAGACACACAACACGTGGACACGCATCATGCTGACGCTGCTGATGTCCAACTCACTCCCGCTCCATTTGTGCCTCTTCAAGTACGGTACATCTGGAGCAGGACACAAACACAGGCATGCTTCAGTCTGGATAGGGTGCACTGAGAAAGCTGCATGCACAGCGAGAGTGTTGCAGTGGAGTCACTTCAATGGTACACAGAAAAGATGTACTAGGAGTTAACTTCGATGCAATCCATCAGTGATGCTGTGAGTGGAATGCGAAACTGCGAAAATGTTAATTAACTTATAAATATATATATTTGAGCATTTCACTGGACTGTGTTAATCATTCCATTCTGGATGTCGGCACGTAGAAGCGTGACTTGATGCTGTTAATAAATTGCTCTTGAATTTCTCTTTCGTAATACATACATACATACATACATACTGATACAACATACATACATACACACACACACATATATATAAGGAGCGTGTGTGTATGTGTGTGCGTGCGTGCGTGTGTGTGTGTGTGTGTGTGTGTGTGTGTGTAAACTTGAAAAAGAAATATTTGCATGCATTTCTGATATAGTCATCAATGTATGTCCCCCACACCCTTTGTCCGGTTTAAGTGGTGACAGCAGAGAGGAATACAGGCGGTGGTGAGTTAGGCGATATACCACAAGCCCCCCCATCGTCAAGCCCGTACCCTGAACAACACACCCCAACACATCATGCCCCAAACTAACCCAACCCCTGGGACATCATCTCGTTTCTCGTTAAAAAAATAATAACAACCAAAACACCTACCATAAACAGCCAATTTCCAAATGTTTTCAGAGACATAGGACCCGTATACAGTTCGTGTATATAAACCTGCGGCATACTGTTAGAGTGTGGAGAGTAATGGTTACATTGTGATATGTAAAGGAGTCATTAAGGAATGTTTGTCGCCTGTCTCTGTACTGCTCCAGCACCAAGCACACCTGTACTACCTAACCGGATCGCCTTCCCGCAACTGTAGAATGAGCCTGGAAAAAGAGTCGGACATGGGTTGTCTGCTGTTTAACATCGTTAAACATCTCTCTCTCTCGTCTGTCTCTCTGTCTCTGTCTCCCCCCCATCCCCCCCCCCCCCCCACCCCCCCCCTCTTTCTCTCCTCCCTCTCTGTTCCTTTCTTTTTTTGTTCTACACTTACCCCTGCCTCTCCAACTCAGCCACAACTGCCCTTCCAGCCCTTCCCGTGTACCCACAAGTATCACTCAAATATAAATGCGAAAACTTCAACTTCGTGAGGTCGCCCCCCACCACGTTACTTCTGACAAAACGTAGAAACATTTTCTCGTACCTTGCAAAGTGGTCGTTTGAAAGAAATTTGTTGATCAGTCCCAGTCAACACATTTTCCCATACTTGACTACATACGTGAAAACGTAGGGGAGAAAGAAGAAAAGTAAAACACTACCTCCCTCGATGGTGCTGTTTGTGTGTTTGTTCGTTTTTCTATTGCCGAGTTTCCCACTTCTTTCAGTCATGTGACTCCCAACGATGTTCCCACTGTCTCCAACTTTGCCCAGCCCTTCACATGTGTCCCCACGATGTTCCCCCCACTGTCTACCACTTCGCCCAGCCCTTCACGTGTGTCCCCACGATGTTCCTACTGTCTCTCACTTCGCCAGCCCTTCACGTGTGTCCCCACGATGTTCCTACTGTCTCTCACTTTGCCCAGCCCTTCACGTGTCCCGTTTGTGTCCCCACGATGTTCCCACTGTCTACCACTTCCCCGCCCAGCCCTTCCACGTGTGCCCCCCTCGGTGTTCCCACTTCGCCCAGCCCTTCACGTGTGTCCCCAGCGATGTTCCCACTGTCTCCCACTGGGCTTTCCTTCCCGTGTGTCCCCCTCGATGTTCCCACTGTCTCCAACTTTGCCCAGCCCTTCCCGTGTGTCCCAACGATGTTCCCACTGTTTCCCCACTTTGCCCAGCCCTTCCTGTGTGTCCCCCTCGATGTTCCCACTGTCTCCCACATTGCCCAGCTCCTCCCGTGTGTCCCCACGATGTTCCCACTGTCTCCCACATTGCCCAGCTCTTCCCGTGTGTCCCCTCGATGTTCCCACTGTCTCCCACATTGCCCAGCCTTCGTGTCCCACGATGTCCCCACGATGTTCCCACTTTGCCCAGCCCTTCCCGTGTGTCCCCACGATGTTCCCACTGTCTCCCACTTTGCCCTGCCCTTCCTGTGTGTTCCCTCGATGTTCCCACTGTCTCCCACTTTGCCCAGCCCTTCCTGTGTGTGTCCCCACGATGTTCCTACTGTCTCCCACTTTGCCCAGCCCTTCCTGTGTATCCTGTCTTCCCCAGCGGCCTTTACTTTTCTTTCAGGCTGCTGGAAAATTTGGTCGTTCAACATTGTCGTGTGCTGTCAATTCCAGTGTCGTCAAGAAGGCATGTCCGAGTGCAATCTGGTCCGGTACCTTGTATCGCATCAACCAAACCATAAAACCGCCATTCCTGGGGTTTACGGATAAATGACTGAATGGATAAGTAACCATAAACAACAGGTGTAAGAAAGGTCTCATGGACAAGGTTTACCAAAGCACCTGGCCTGCATTCATCCAGCGTGTTGGTCAGGTCTTAAATACCTAGCTTACACTGTGTGTGTGTGTGTGCGTGTGCGTGTGTGTGTGTGTGTGTGTGTGTGAGAGTGTGTGTGTGTGTGTGTGTGTGTGTGTGTGTGTGTGTGTGTGTGTGTGTGTGTGTGTGTGTGTTGAATCTTATTCAATCTGCTAAAACAGAGGGCCGTTGATATTTTTTTTTTCGTCAAAACCTGCTTACAATTTTTTTACAATTTAAGTAATAACAGCATTTTTTTTTAAAGAAGCAGGATTCTAAACCCAAGCGCGAACCCACAGAAACTACGAAAAAAGGCAGTAACAGAAGAAAGCTATCTGGCATTCAAACATGGTAACATGTTTTTAATCAACAATTGATGCAAAACATGTACGTAAACAGGCATGCCTCTTGCCTCTTCAGGCAAATTCGTAAAACGTTTGCTGTCGTTGAGAGAAAATACATGAAAAAGCAGTGGAAATGTGATCTATGATCAATTAAATCTATTACTCTAAAAACACAGCATGCCAAGGAAGTTGAAAGATGCAAAGTCTAGCTATCCGAACAAAAACAGTTGAAAAACAGTTGAGAGAGAAACAAGCTACTGTGTTCGTGAGAGCGTTTTTTGCAGTTTTTCGAAGATACAGATCAATCAATTAGTCATCAAAGAGTCATATACTAAAGAATAAAGCATAGGGCAAATAAAACAAAATTTGTCAGTAGTTTGTCATCTGTAATCACAACACACTTTTTGTCAGTTTTGAAATTAATGGACGAATCATACATGGACTGAAAATGTGGCTTACAATAGGTACACTGGGAGTCAGAAATCAAAGACAAGTCAAAATTAAAAGTCTGTGTTAATTATACGTGTAATAAAAGGTAAAGCTTTCACATAAACAGCATTGTCTACATCAGTTCAAACTTTTAACTGCGGACATTACTCAAAAAGCGTTTATATAAAAAAAAAAAAAAAAAAAAAAAAAAAAAAGTCACACAATCAATGAGTTATTATCAACAATACAAATGAACAACAAAATGGGCATACAAATCAACGAATTAAAATACCAATCATTTCAATGAGCCGTAAATGACACGACACAGTGTCTAGCATGCCATCAACACGTCTCTCGTCAACCTTGAGCACGAACGACACTGAAATGGGTCATTAGGGGAACGTTTGGGGCATAGCCCCTTCCTCTCGACACTGAAGCAGCACAGGGAAGAAAAGAGAGGGGTGTGGGGGGGGGGGGGGGGGGGAGGGGGTAGGGGGGGGCTCCACTTCTACCTTAGCACTGCCCAAAGAAAAGCGTGTCCAAATTCCATTTCCAACCCCCAAGGTGTCACTTCTTTTCTCTACAAAAATTCTTGATCTACAGTCAGCGTTTTACCATGGCCACTTTGCCACGTTTGTACATTCTTGAAATCAAAGTCTGGTAATTGAATAAGATTACAACCACCATTCTTTTTGTTTCTCTGACAAATTCAGGACCTATGCGGACTTATCACGATGCCAGGTTTGGCGTGTGTTGGGGGAGAAGTCACCTTTAACGTGCTCTCTGACGCCATGTTCATGGCTGAAGATGTTCCATGAGCTCACTCATCGGCAGAAATCTCATTCAACGGCTAATCCCGTTCTCTGTTCTAATGCTGTCACGGT
>JADBJO010002295.1:150000-155000 GCA_016801955.1 Conus betulinus
TGATCATAAAATATCGCCATACCCAACAAAGAGGAACAACTCACAGTGACGACCGTGACCCAGGTGTGCGTTAATACAAACTAATGACTACAAAGTAGCACCACACACAGAAAAGGGGAACAACTCACAGTGCTGACCATGATCTCGATGTATGAAAATACAAACTAATGACTACAAAATAGCACCACACACAGCAAAGGGGAGCAACTCACAGTGGCCACCACCGTGACTTAGATGTATGTGTATGTATGTGAATACAAATGTATGTGAATACAGCAAAGGGGAACAACTCACAGTGGCCACCACAGTGATGGTCATGTTGGGCAGGCTTTCAAAGTCCAGGGCCTTCCTCAGCACCAGGTTGGGACTGAGGGCGTCAGGGAACTGGAAGTAGTCCTGCACAGCGCCACCACACGGGTGTCCATCAGGGGGAACAACCCTCTCGAGTTATTTGTGGATGGAGTATTACGTCTCGGTAATGTTGAAAACGATATGGCAAAATGTGGTATCTTGAGAGAGAGAGAGAGAGAGAGAGAGAGAGAGAGAGAGAGAGAGGGGGGGGGAGGAGAGAGAGACAGACAGACAGACAGACAGAGACAGCGACTGAGACATAGAGACGGAGAGAGAGAGGAAGGGTGGTGACAAATAAACATCCATACAGACAGAATTAGAAAAGAGACAGTAAGAGGTTTATGTATAAAACTTCAGAGAAGAAGATAACAGCTGATATCGCACACACACACACACACACACACACACACACACACACACACACACACACACACACACGCGCGCGCGCGCGCGCGCGCGCGCACACACACACACACACACACACACACACACACACACACACACACACACACACACTCACAGAATACGTGCCGTCCTCCACAGAGTAATAGATGGCGTTTGATTGATGAAAGACGTGTCGTCATCGGTGGCAATCACCTGGCTGTCTGAAATAAACAAAACAGCTGGTCCAATGTCATGGTCTGAAATAAACAACAGGACAGGTCATTGGCTGTCGAACAGCTGGTCCATGTGTCATGGTCTGAAATAAAAAACAACAGAACAGCTCATGGTCTGACATAAACAACAGGACACCATCATTGGCTGTCAAACAGCTGGTCCACAGTCATGGTCTGAAATAAAACAACAGGACAGCTCATTGGCTGTCGACAACAGCTGGTCCATGTGTCATGGTCTGAAATAAACAACAGGACAGCTCATTGGCTGTCAAACAGCTGGTCCTTTGTCATGGTCTGAAATAAAAAAACAGGACAGCTCATTGGCTGTCAAACAGCTGGTCCTGTGTCATGGTCTGAAATAAACAACAGGACAGCTCATTGGCTGTCAAACAGTTGGTCCATGTGTCATGGTCTGAAATAAACAACAGGACAGCTCATTGGCTGGAGCGGAAAGCGTCTGCACATGACAAAGTTCGCATGCTTACTGGATTTCAATATTTACACATTTCTTTCTGAAGATAAACTCCCCATCTCCATCCCCTCCTCCTACCCCATCGCCATACCCCCGGAACTAAGCAATTTCATGACAAGACATTTTGGGAGGGGTCTTTTTCTGTTTCAGTATTTTTCACTGCACATGCCTTTCGTCAGAGTACGTTTCCGTTTATTTCTCTCTCTCTCTCTCTCTCTCTCTCTCTCTCTCTCTCTCTCTCTCTCTCTCTCTCTCTCTCTCTCACACACACACACACACACACACACACACACACACACACACACTCGTCTTGTTTTCTTTATGCAAAATTCAAATCTTGCTACGGAAGCGCCCCTCCCACGCTTTGTATGTCTAAAAGGCAGTCCGTGTGTAATCAGCCAATTCTCGTATGAATCAATCATGAATCAAGATACGTGACTGCATAACTCGTTAGGCAAATATGACATCTTCGTCATGGCTCGTCCAATTCAATATGTGTGTATTATGACATAACCAGCGTAAACTGCGGTTTTTATCAATGTATCTGGTCCACACACCACACACACCACACACACACCACCCCCATCCCTTCTTGCCTCACACACCCCTCTCCATAGCCCGACAGTGGATTCACGGATTAGTCAGTCCTGCGTTTGTTAGTACTCTACTGCCACACCCACCGCACTGTTTTCGGGTGTTGGGGGGAGGCAATAAGGATGGAAATTGGGGAGCGGACTGAAGATGGGGACTCTTTTTTTTTCTTATCACTTGCTGATGTAAAAATACGTTTGAAAAATTAGTCAACAAAGTGAACCAGACACAAAATACAAGTCAGCAGAATCGTACACCTGAAACCGTTTTTTTCTTTTTAAAGCTGAGATATTAAAATGACATCAGTTAGAAAGAGCAGCAATCCTCCTCCTCCTCCTCCTCCTCCTTCTTCATCTTCATCATCTCTTCAAACGGATTCGAGACAGATCAAGCATTGTTTATGGAAACGTCTGTGTGATATCTTGTGATAGTGCAGACACGTGAGGGAAAACCAAACAAGAAGGCAAGACGACAGTTTACCTCAGATACGTCCACATAGAAGTGGTCCTCTGCAAACTTGGGCGGGTTGTCGTTGATGTCCTGTATCGTCACCACCACAGTGATCTCCACCTGCACAACACAGCTGGTTATGACCGCCGGAACACCACTGACTAGGCACTACTGTCTGTCTGCCTGTCTGTCTGTCTGTCTGTCTGTCTGTTTGTCTGTCTGTCTATCTGTCTCTCTCTCTCTCTCTCTCTCTCTCAAGTATATGCACGCGCGCGCGCACACACACACAAAACATATAGACTCTCTCTCTCTCTCTCTCTCTCTCTCTCTCACTCTCTCTCTCTCACTCTCTCACACACACACACACACACACTCACACACACACACACTCTCTCACACACACACTCTCACACACACACACACACACACTCTCTCTCTCTCTCTCACACCCACACACACCACTCACCCTCTCTCTCTCTCTCTCTCTCCCTCTCTCTCTACTCTCTCTCTCTCTCTCTCACACACACACACACACACACACACACACACACACACACACACACACACATACACTCTGTCTCTCTCACTCTCACTCTCTCTGTCACACACACACACACACACACTCTCTCTCTCTCTCTCTCTCTCTCTCTCTCTCTCTCTCTCTCTCCACACACACTCTCCTCTCTCTCTCTCTCTCTCTCTCTCTCTCTCTCTCTCTCTCTCTCTCTCTCTCTCTCTCTCTCCCTCCTCACGGGCTGGTTGTTGGTCTCCCGGCAGACGATGGTCAGTGTGACGATGGACGGGCCGGCGTCAGCGTCCAGCGCACTCTTCACCGTGATGTTATGGGAGGTGGCGTTGAAGGCGAAGTGGGCGTTGGCCTTCATCGTCAGGTTTACCTCAGAGCTCGACCCCGTCGTGTTGATCGTCAGGACAGGGGAGTCTGTAGGGGATATATAGATAATTGGTAGTCTGTCGGGGATATGTAGATAATTGTGAGTCTGTCGGGGATATACAGATAATTGGTAGTCTGTCGGGGATATACAGATAATTGGTAGTCTGTTGGGAATGTATAGATAATTGCTAGTCTGTCGGGGATGTATAGATAATTTCTAGTCTGTCGGGGATATACAGATAATTGCTAGTCTGTCGGGGATGTATAGATAATTGGTAGTCTGTCGGAGATATACAGATAATAGGTAGTCTGTCGGGGATATATAGATAACTGCCATTCTATCGGGGATATACAGATAATTGGTAGTCTGTCGGGGATATATAGATAATTGGTAGTCTGTCGGAGATAGACAGATAATTGGTAGTCTGTTGGGGATAGACAGATAATTGGTAGTCTGTCAGGGATGTTCAGATATTGTCGGGGATACATAGATAATTGGTAGTCTATCGGAGATAGACAGATAATTGGTAGTCTGTCAGGGATGTGCAGATTATTGTCGGGGATATAGATAATTGGTAGTCTGTCGGAGATATACAGATAATTGGTAGTCTGTCGGGGATATACAGATAATTGGTAGTCTGTCGGGGATATATAATAATTGGTAGTCTGTCGGAGATAGACAGATAATTGGTAGTCTGTAGACAGATAATTGGTAGTCTGTGGGGGATATATAGATAATTGGCAATCTGTCGGGGATAGACAGATAATGGGTAGTCTACACGTATGATAGGTATTCAGCCTGGGATATACCACAATAAATAGTTTAGAGAGATAACAGATATTCTGTTAGGTAAATACAGATCATAGGTAGTCAGTACTGATAATAGGTAGTCTGTCGAGGAACTACAACAATAGGTGGTCTGTACAGATAATAGGTAGTCTGTCGAGATACACAGATGATAGGTAGTCTGTCGGGGATATACAGATAATAGGTAGCCTATAAAGATGATAAGTTGTCTGTCGTGGATATACAGATAATAGGTAGTCTGTCGGAGATATACAAATAACTGGTAGTCTATCGGACATATACAGATAATTGGTGGTCTGTCGGATATATACAGATAACTAATAGTCTGTCAGGAATATACGGATAATCGGTAGGGCTGTCGGGGATATACAAATAATCGGTAGTCTGTCGGGGATATACCAATAATGGGAAGTCTATCGGGGATACGCAGATAATCGGTAGTTTGTCGGGGATGTACAGATAATGGGTAGTCTGTACAGATAATTGGTAGTCTGTGTGGGAAATACAGATGATAGGCAGTCTGGGAAATACAGATAATAGGTAGTCTGTCGGAGATAGTATGTCGGGAAAAAAATGCAGATGATGTCGGGGAATGCAGATGATGTCGGGGAATGCAGATGGTATGGTCTAGCAAAATGTACTTCGGCAGATTAAACAAGTTCACAACGTCTTCACCCTGTTGAGCAAGACTCATCACCACAACCAGCACCACCCAGCACTACCACAATCATCACCACCACCAACAACAACAACAGCGACAACAACAACGACGACGACAACACAAGAAATAATAAAACAACAGCAAGCTACTCACTAATT
>JADBJO010002295.1:157500-160000 GCA_016801955.1 Conus betulinus
GTACAAATCTACTTTTCCAGTTTCATGGAGATAAAGACTTCACGCAGGTGATTGAAATCAATATCAGACGCACGTTATCCCATCCAACTGAGACAACACCGCGCGCTTGCCATTTTCTTGACACACTAAGCAGCTTGGCACAAATGTTCCCACGGCTCACCAGACCAGACTCTCGGACAGTTCCTCCGCCCCCTGGCGCTGTCTACACTCAAATTGTGCTGACAGGCGTTGGTTAAAATCAAAATCTTAGAGAAAAAAAAAAAGTTTCTTTGATGAAGAACTGTTGAGTTCCATACTCGATTAGCAGTTGTAACCGGCAGAACCGGTAAGAAATATTGTGATGGCAAAGTGACAGACAAGATACATTTTGACAAATTTATGCAGAGTATAGGGAAAACGGGCATAAGTCATCTTTCTTTCAGTCTCGGGATGAAAGTCGGTTATGAGTATTTACATTACCAAAGAGGGAAAATAAAACTACAGACAAACTTATGATTTTTTATAACTTTCCTTTTGGCACCTCTTCCTGGTAGTAAGCTCTCTCTCTCTCTCTCTCTCTCTCTCTCTCTCTCTCTCTCTCCTCTCTCTCTCTCTCATCTCTCTCTCTCTCTCTCGCGCGCGCACGCGCGAGACGGGAGACAGACAAACTGGCGGACAGAGACAAACACATCCTATTCCCAAGTTAGCTCCTCCAAAAAGCCCCGTCCCCTCCCTGTTAAACGGAGACGGCTTCAGACTAACCCTCGACCCTTACTTCTCACCATAAAAGGGACATAACCAGCACCGTCGGGGATTAGGCAGAATAACAAGGGGAGACCAGGCACCTGTCTCACCGCTTCATTTCCGCAGAGTCGTCGTCGGTCTTGATAGTATGCCCCAGACAAAATGGACTGTCCCTTCTCCTACTGGATTCTGTCCCAGTTGAGATTACCGCGCGAAGACAGTTCAAACGAAAAAGGGTGTGGTAGTAAAAGGATCTGACACTTCGGGTAGTTTTTTTTCTGTTGTTGTCACGGGGTAGACATCACACTTCAAAGAGAGAAGGAAAGGAGTGAAGTGTCTTAATTAGAGGGCACTCGAGGTGTTGTCGTTTCTGATAATGGTTGTTTTTGCGAGTCTTGAAAGCTCAAACATTGCCATTTTCTTCATTACAGTCGACTCAAGCCAAGAACAACAGATGAGTCTGACAACGATATAATTCAGTGATCACATAATATGTCTGGGTGTGGTTGGGGATTCATAGTCATACATAAATGCCCCAAGTTTTAGTCACCACCATGCCTTCTTTTCTCCCCCATCTCCTGCTACCCTTTATTCTTAATCTTTTCAAAATCATTTTCATACTGTTCAAAGGCTTGTTTAAGAATGTCCCCATATTCACTCTAATTTTGCTTACATAAAAATAGTAACTGTAAACATCATTTTTTCACATGGTGCTGGCAATCGCGTTGCTTTTGGCAGTGGTACACCACCCATCAAACACAAGGTAACGCGCATGAAATCAGTGATCATGACTTAGTCGCACACAAACAGTTCCGCAAAGCACTAGCTTTTCATCAATTGTCATAACGATGAGCGGCGTGTTGAACACCATTCTGGTGGCAAAAACGGTGCTACATTACATTTATTACTTGCCAGACACTCTCTGGAGACTACTGGTGTCGTCAGCAGCCATGATCTCCATTTTGAATTCACAATGTCGTTATGGTCCACCAAGGCACCAGTTACATCAAAATCACAGCTGTGGTTTATAACTCTGTTAATGAGAAAAACATTAACACGAAACACTTTTTTTTTTTGGACTAGAAATCTTCCATACAACACAATAAGATGACATGAAGAACTTAAAGCCTTGGGTGGTATTCTGCCTATATTCTGATGTACGCGGTACTGTTAGGGGAGCTTTTACACACACACCACACACACCACACACACCCCCCCCTCCCTCCCCCCGAATGTTCGACGCAAAGTACTACCAATTAGTGTCTGGTTACGTTCACTACGTACAGAAAACTCGAGGAAAAACAAAATGAATGAAATATTTTCTGAAACGTCAAAACGAAATACGGACAAACATATTCACTCGTATAGACTAATTGAAATTTAGCATAGTTAATGTGTTCAGGAAACTTTTTCTGCAAACAAACAGCCAACAGACTAAGAGGTTAAAGGTACCCACTCCATTACCAGGAAACTCCGTTTGGGCCTTGTGATGAAAGAAACTCTATGCTCAAAACGTGTGTAAAACACATGTGGTTTATAGTTAACAAAAATAACCATATCCTGTTACTTGATATTACTTGTTTTGTTGAAAGAGGTGTGACTGCAGCTTCATATATTTACTCATGGTGTTTATAGCCCAATGGATAACATTGGACATAATCAGGGCTGCCACATTGTCAAAGTCAGTTTCATGCATGTCTATTCTCTCTCTCTCTCTCTCTCTCTCTCTCTCTCTCTCTCTCTCTCTCTCTCTCTGAAGTACTATAGTACTATATTG
>JADBJO010002295.1:165000-172500 GCA_016801955.1 Conus betulinus
GGTAGTGCCGATTGAAGAGCTGCCAGCTGGCGCTTCATTCAGTTGTTTCCTGTCCTTATCATTCAATATTGTACACTCAATTTCCTTCCTTCATTCATTCTTTCAATTTCCTACGCAGGGTGCATGCTATGTGTATCGTGTCATCCATACCAACGGCCGAACTGGCCTTCTCTCCCGAAAGTTGGTGATGGGATATGTGGGATATGTATATATATATGTATTGTTCCGAAGAGATTCTCTTTCTTTCCTTCTAAGAGCTTGACTAACCCCCTGTGTCTTCCTATCTCTGCTTTGTAGTTCTGAGTCAGCCATCCATCAGGCTTCGCAAGCGCTTGCAAAAATGGACGAACTGTTTCTGAACCGAGGTTTGAAAAACAACAAAACAAAAAACAAACAAAAAAAAAAACCAAACCGGACAATCAAATTACCGACACGTTGGATTCTCTCTCTCTCTCTCTCTCTCTCTCTCTGAATGTCACAACACACACACACACACACACACCACACACACACACACACACACTCGCGCGCGTGGGCATATACATGAGTATAGACCCCCGCCCACATGCATGAACACTCATGAACACGTACGCTGGCGGCGCGCGCGCGCGCACACACAACACACACACACACACACACACCACCAGAACTTTGTCATGTCTCTCGAGATAATATCTCTCTCTCTCTCTCTCTCTCTCTCTCTCTGTTCACTTTCCACTCACCCCCACACTCACCAGCCCACGTCCTCAAAACCTTTCCGCCAACCATCACTCCACACACTTAAACCTTTACCCCTCACCCATCCATCCCCTACCTACACCCATCTCCTCCGTCTTCTGTCTGCCCTCTCACCCCTCTTTCTCACCCCCTCACGTCCCCACCCCACCAACCACCTCCACCTATGACAAGACATAATGATAGTGGTACACAGCCTGCAGGGAGAGGGAGGGGGGAGGCGGGGAAGGGGATGGAGTGGCTGAGAGGGGGTGGGGGTTGGGGTGGGGTGGACCCCCTCCTCACTTTGCGCAAGGCCAACATGACTGACTGTACTACCTGGACATCTTCGAGGCGTGTTCACCACACAACTCTTACCCCGGTGTAACGTGTCTGTGGTGTTCACGTGCCGTGTCTTTCTCCGCGTGCACGGTGGTAAACGTGTATGCGAAGCCATTCGGGGTGGAGGCCGATTTTTTTTTTTTTTTTTTTTTTTTTTGTTGTATCTTCAAAGAGGAAAGAGAGAAAGGTTGCACTCACAGCTAATTCATTAGGTCGAAAAGACCATACCATGAGTTCACTCATCTCGAGAACGTATGTGCAAGGTGTTCGCCCAATGGCGCAGTGTGCATGCATCGTACACGTGTATGCGAACTCTCTTCGGTGGAGGCGATTTTTTTTTTTTTTTTTTTTTTTTTTTTTTTTTTGTCATTCTCTTCAAAGAGAGAGAGAAAGGTGCACTCCCCAGCTAATCATTATGTCAGAAAATGATGCAACAAACCACGTTTCCTTTCTCTTCTCTGCGCAGTTCGTGAAGAAGGTTTAGGGCTGAAATGTGGAAAGAAAGAATGTCAACGTTGCTTGATGTTCTTGGACTGCTACCCGAGAGGGACACAGAGAGAGAGAGAGAGAGAGAGAGAGAGCGGAGAGAGAGACAGAAAGAGAGAGAGGGAGAGAGAGAGAGAGAGAGAGAGAGAGGAGAGGGAGAGAGAGAGAGAGGAGAGGGATAGAGAGAGAGAGAGAGAGCGGTGTGTGTGTATGTGTGTGTGGTGTGGTGTGTGTATCTGAGTGTGTGTGCATGCGTGCGCGCTCGCGTGTGTGTACAAAATCTCTCTCTCTCTCTCTCTCTCTCTCTCTCCACACACACAACACACACACACACACACACACACACGCACACACACACACACACACAAAGTAAAAATGTTGCTGTCAAATATGAAAACTATTGCGTAAGAGATAAAACTTTGACAGGTAACAGCAAAAAAACACATGCACAGAGAGAGAGAGAGCGAGAGAGAGAGAGAGAGAGAGAGATGAGAGAGGAGAGAGAGAGAGAGAAGAAGACCAGAAGAAGAAGAAGAAGAAGAAGAAAGGAAAAAACATGACTGAATACCTGACTATTACGTCGCAGTCTCCCCTACTGGGGAGGCAGTCCAAACATTCACACGTAGCCAAAGAAAGTGCATAAAATGCAGAACAGCTTAATACAATGCAATACAATACAATACAATACAATACAACACAATACAATACAACGCAAACGCAATGCAATACAGTTCAGTGCAATACAACACATTCAACACAAGACAACAAAGAAAACTCTAGACAAACCAATGCGGCGCCATGCTAAATACTGTAATGCAATACAGTTCAAAACAATGCAACGCCATGCAACACGGTGCAATATAATAAAACGCAACACAACCCAATATATTTGAATACGACTCAACACAATACCATACCATGCCATGCCAAACACACACAAGACGAGACAATACAAGTCAGCATAATGCAGTACTATAGGCCAAGTTTTATGCGGATGCCGGCTGGAGTCGACTTCTCTGACAGCTTAGCTTTTTTGCAGTTTATTTATCATCTTGTTCTTCCATGCAAACGAATCAGACGCTACCTTTAAGGCGAAGAAGTCAACGAGGAATTCGATCTAATCATTTACAACTTTCACTGGGAGATGTAAGATATCAGCCCTGATATGGCCCCCGTGGTCAGCTGGGCTATAAATAGCAAGACGATATGACATAGCAGCTTCCTTCTCTCTCTCTCTCTCTCTCTCTCTCTCTCTCTCTCTCTCTCCATCAAGTTTTCTTCTTTCGTCTGGTCGATATTACGAAAGCACTTGATGTTACAAACAGCAGTCTTTATCAGAATTAAAAACAAAACACACAAAAAAGAGGAGAGATAATCATTAAGAGTTATGGCGTAAGCCATACTTCCGAATTTCCGTTCACTTTGATCAAAAAAGAAGTTTCATAAGCAGATCTGAACCTTCAATTTCATCTGTTAGTCATGGTGTTACTCAAGGTCTTTCCTCTGACGTGCCATATTTTCAGTAAATACAGAAAGTGATCTTCTGGGCTTTATTCAGCAACCTTTTATGAAATATTTGCAGAAACAGTGTTATGTTATGTATACTTCTTGTGAGAGATCTGACGAGGGTTTTGTTTCATCGAAAAAAAAAGTAAGAATGAGTTAAAAACAAAGAAAGTGGTTTGAATTCAAGGATATACTGCGTTTTCTTTTTTCAATTGAAACAAAGCCGAATGAATCATCAAGCTAACTTTCACACACACACACACACACCACACACCCACACACACACACACACACACACACACACCACACCACAAACGACACGCACACATGCACAGAGAGAGAGAGAGAGAGAGAGAGAGGAGAGAGAGAGAGAGAGAGAGAGAGAGAGAGAGAGTCTGCAGAAGTGTGGATGAGCACATACACACAAATCAAAGAAAGACCAGGGAAAGAGAAAAGAAGAGAAATATAAAGACGGGGGACAGGGGCTGGGGGGAGGGGGGGGAGGCTGGGGGAGGGGCCAGCGGAGTGGGTGGGTGGGCCACACCGTGTAATTTCCCTGTCATCTCTGACGGCTACATCCATCACACGTACACTGTCTCCTTGCTGTCTTCAGAACCAGGGGCATCAATAACTAGTCATGATCAGTCATCGGTCCTGTGCGCAATAACATACCGGTACCATTTGTACATGTCGGAGGCAGGAACGCGCACTCGGACACACTCGCCTGCGCAATCACGCATGGAATTTGTCTATGTCTGTCTCTGTCTGTCGGTCTGTCTGTCTCTCTCTCCGTCTCTGTCTGTCTCTGTCAGTCTGTATCTCTGTCTCTGTCTCTGTGTATGTGTGTGTTGTGTGTGCTTATTCACACACGCGCGCATGCACACACGCACGCACACACACGCTCTCTCTCTCTCTCTCTCTCTCTCTCTCTCTCTCTCTCTCTCTCCACACACACACACACACACACACACACACACACACACACACACACACATCCCAAAGTAATGTCAGAATCAAATACACCTTTACTGCACCACAAATTGCAACAAGCGCCTCGGGAGAACGCGCACCCATCGAAAGAAAAGAAACGAAGAGAGGTGCAGATTCTACAACGGACAAAAATGCCAACGATGCAAGGAGGAGAACGGCGAGTAAGGGTGTGAGTGAAGCGAGAAACTTGAAAAGTACAGATGGAGAAAAGGGTCGCAGATGATGGGACAGACGGACAGACAGACAGGACAGACAGACATAGACAGGTAAGGCAGACAGGTGGGTGTTCCATTTATCACGTGTGGAGATCAACGTGTCGCTTACGTTTCACCGTGATAGGTTGAGGGGGTCCCTGAGGGCTCGCCAGATACGTTTGACAGATACAGATCATGTTCGGTCGACAACTGATGGACAGCGCTCCCTTTGTACGGGAAATGTTTAGGGTTTTCTTTTTATTCCGTTCTTTTTTTTCTGTCTTTTTGCTTCCCCCCCCCCCCCTTTTTTTTTTTTTTTTTTCTTTCTCTTGCTATTTGTTTCTCTTCTTCATCTGATGCTGCTTCTGCATTTTGTCATCATAAGTACCATCATTTTCACACAGTCGCCCCCGTCTTTTCTTTCTTTCTTTCTTCTTTCTTTTGTGTCCTTTATTAGTCGCGGAGCCGGATGGAGGTGGGGGGGGGGGGGGGGGGGTCCGAAGGAGTTGTTCCTCGGCTATCGCATTTCTGACTCGTTGTTCCTCGTTACAACCCCTTATTCCAGTGAGGGTGGACACCCCCCCCCCCCTTTGGCAACCCCCCCCCCCCCCCCCCCCCCCCCCCCCCCCCCCCCCCCCCCCCCAAGCCCGAACAGAACTGACCCAGAACTGACAACAGAACTGAGTCTGGCCACAAAACTGGATGGGTTGTGCCAGCACAGTAGGTTACTTTCGAGTCTGATTCAGCTTCTTAACCACAAAACTGTAGAAATGGTGAAGAAAACGTCTGATTCAGCTTCTTAACCAAAAACCTGTGGAAATGGTGGAGAAAACGTCTGATTCAGCTTCTTTACCAAAAACCTGTGGAAATGGTGGTGAAAACGTCTGATTCAGCTTCTTAACCAAAAACCTGTGCAAATGGTGGTGAAAACGCCATCACAAATACACAGATTCGCCCCTCCCGCCTCGCCCGTTGCACACACACACACGCGCACGCGTGCGCACGCACGCATGCACACACACACACACACACACACACACGCACACGCACACATACACACACACAAAGCGCGCACGCATGCACACACACACAAAAGCGCGCGCACACGCACGCACACATGCACGCACGCACATTAATTCACAGAGAAAATGAGAGACGGGGAGAAAAACAGGGGGAGGGGGGGAGGGGGGATGAGGTGAGGGGGGCACCCCATCAAAGTACCATTTCCTTCTTCTTCCTCTCATTTAAATCCGTGGAAATCACTGGGGCACCACGTGAAAGTTCCAATTCTGTCGGTTACAGGCCATGGCTTCGGTTTCTGCAGATGTTTTCCCCTGTCCGTTCTGCAATGCTGTCCTTCCCTCAGTCTCCCTCCTTCCCTCAGTCTCCCCTCCTTCCCTCAGTCTCCCTCCTTCCCCCTCAGTCACCCTCCTTCCCTCAGTCTCCCTCCTTCCCTCAGTCACCCTCCTTCAACAGTTGTTTCCCCTGTCTGTTCTGCAATGCTGTCCTTCCCTCAGTCTCCCTCCTTCCCTCAGTCTCCCCCCCTTCCCTCAGTCTCCCTCCTTCAACAGTTGTTTCCCCTGTCCGCTCTGACTGTTGTCCTTCCCTCAGTCTTCCTCCTTCCCTCAGTCTCCCTCCTTCCCTCAGTCTCCCTCCTTTCCTCAGTCTCCCTCCTTCCCTCAGTCTCCCTCCTTCAACGTTGTTTCCCCTGTCCACTCTGCAATGGTGTCCCTCCCTCAGTCTCCCTCCTTCCCTCAGTCTCCCTCCTTTCCTCAATCTCCCCCCTTCAACTCCCCCTTACAACAATTGTTTCCCTTTCCGCTCTGCAATGCTGTCTTCCCCTCGATCTCCCTCCTTCAACAGTTTCCTCGGAGGTCTGTTGCAGCACGACGACCACTGGACCTATTCGTAGACGTCGCTTTCTTTCCTTCACTGACGTCCTTCAGATCTTCACACGGTCCCAGGATGCTGCTTGACGAGATGACGCGCGTGTTCATCAATGGCATGATCAGTATGTCTGATGGTTAGTACCTTGCCATATCATGTCGTGTCCAGGTCTGCACGCTTGTGTCCAGATCCGCCGTGAGGGTCCAGGTCTTGCGTCCACTGGGGAAGATGCCAGTGCAGGAGTTTTACCTTGTGTCCTGCGTGCTGCATAACTGCCATGAATGAAAATACCGAGGCAATTAACAGCTGCTGATAATGAGGACATCCATTTTGCCCGCTCTGCAATGCTGTTCCCGATTTGAGGAGATCAGTGTTTTTGTTCGTTCTCCGTTTTCGTTGTCTTGAA
Organism: Conus betulinus; assembly: GCA_016801955.1. NCBI lineage: Eukaryota > Metazoa > Mollusca > Gastropoda > Neogastropoda > Conidae > Conus > Conus betulinus. Next base: position 171,526 of record JADBJO010002295.1, read on the forward strand.
TGTTGTTTGTCCTGCCTGAAGAAAACCAAACAGGTCGAAACGCGTGGTGATTTGTCTCGCAATTTGTTTGTCTCTTTCGTGTGGCGGAATAGTAATTTTTCTTGTAAGATAGGATAAAACAAACTTGTACAACTGCATCAACTAACACTAGTTGGTATTAAAGAAAGCATCGTCCCTATATGTACACTCATAATGATAACGCACAGATGCATAATTCTGTCCAGTCACAATTAGCTAGTTATAATTATATTAATGACAAGAATTGCTATTTGTTTTCTTTTACTTCCCTAAGTAAACGAGGGACAATTTCGTGATAATGACTGTGACTCAGTCTTTCGTGGCATGCTCAATTTGCGCTGGTCTTCTGTTCCAGGCAGGAACAGGGAAACAGGGCGGCTATGACTTCTAAACAGGAATAATAAAGAGATGGGCAAAGAAGGGAGACGATCCAGTTTACTCAAAATGTGTTTCCTGACCATCGCAAAGACCATATCGAGAGAGAGAGAGAGAGAGAGAAGAGAGAGAGAGAAGAGACAGAGACAATCAGAGAGAGAGAGAGAGAGAGACAGAGAGAGAGAGAGAGCACTCATCGATCGAGCCTGGTGCACCCATCTTGTTCATCTTATCAGCACCAATCTGGCCTACCTGCCCATGTGCGCAATCACCCAGGCACACGCACACTTGTGCCAGTCCATATGTTCACCTATCCGCATACACACACACACACACACACACACACACACACACACACACACACACACACACACACACAACACCAACACCAAACACCAACACAGGCATGCACTTCACACACACACAGGAACACAAACACACACAACACACACACACACACACACACACACACACACAAAGCGCACACGCACATGCATGAAACAAAAACACACACGCGCGCACTCACGCGTACATTTGAGATGCAAACACATACACACATACTGCTTACATACATGCAATATA
>JADBJO010002295.1:185000-187500 GCA_016801955.1 Conus betulinus
TCCCCCCCCCCCCCCTCTCTCTCTCTCTTCCTCGTCGTAGTCTTCTTCTCTTCTCCTTCTTCTTTCTACTTCTTCATTTTTTTTCTACCCCACTTCTCTTTCCCCCTCTCCCTACCACCTCTCTCTCTCTCTCTCTCTCCTCTCTCTCTCTCTCTCTCTCTCTCTCTCTCTCTCTCTCTCTCTCTCCTCCTCTCTCTTTCTTTCTACTTCCTTGTCGTAGGCTTCTTTTCTTCTTCTTTTCTACCCTCAGCCCTCTCCCCAACTCCCCCACTCTCTGTCTCTCTCTTTCTCCTTGCACCTCTCTCTCACACTCTCTCTCTCTCTGTTTTTTATTTTTTTCCTTCCACCTCCTCCTTCGTCCTTCGTGTCTCTCTCTCTCGTCTCCATCTCTCTCTCTCTCTCCTCTCTCTCTCTCTCTCTCTCTCTCTCTCATACACAATTCGTTTTCCAGTCAGTACAAGTCCTCCAGCTTCCACAAAGACCAGTTCACGGTTCATTGAAAGTGACAATCTCTGAGGGGTGGGGAATGTGAGCTGGGAGAAAGAGGACGATGAGGGGGTCGTAGGATCGGGGAGCGTATTTCTTGATGCACCCACCCCGTGTGTGCGTGTGTGTGTGTGTGTGTTTGTGTGTGTGTGTGTGTGTGTGTGTTTATGCGTGTGTGTTTATGCGTGTATGTGTGTGTGTGCGTGTACTCGCGAACGTGTGTATGTGCGCGTTAGTTTTTTGTTTTGTGGTGTGTGTGTGTGTGTGTTGTGTTGTGTGTGTGTGTGGTGTGTGGTGTGTGTGTGTGTGTGTGTGTGTTGTGTGTGTGCGTGTGTGTGTGCGTGTGTGTGTGTGTGTGTGTTTATGCGTGTGTGTGTGTGTGTGTGTGTGGTGTGATAAGAGAGAGAAAAAAAACAGACACAGACAGAGACAGATACAGAGACATAGAGAGTGAGAGAGAGAAAGAGAAAGTGGGCCAGCCCGTGCGCGTTTGTGCGCATGTGTTTTTTTGTAATATCTCTCTCTCTCTCTCTCTCTCTGTGTGTGTGTGTGTGTGTGTGTGTGTGTGTGTGTGTGTGTGTGTGTGTGTGTGTGTGTGTGCGTGCGTGCGTGCGTGCGTGCGTGCGTGTGTGTGTGTGTGTGTGTGGGTGTGTGTGTGTGTGTGTGTGTATGCGTGTGTGTGTGTGTGTGTGTGTGTTGTGTGTGTTGTGTGTGTGTGGTGTGTGTGTGTGTGTGTGTGTCGGTGTGTGCGTGCGTGCGTGCGCGTGTCCTGTGTTTCAAGACAGCTAAACGAAAGGCAACGTTTTTCCTCCTCTCTGCCTTTCCTATTCTTTCTCTTTTTATTGAGTAACTCATCCCAGATCCACCTGTACTTTACGGTGAGATTAACGTCGTGTCAGCCTGAGCTTCTAGACGACTTGCTATTCCCAGGTTGAAGTCTTTGCGGGATGGTGAGTAGTCCCACTCTTGAATCCACTCCTCTGTTATACAAGACGTACGTTTCGTGGAGACACAAAAAGTCGGCGAAGTATTTGGAGTATTTAGATCCTAGAGACAGAGAGTGTGGAAAAAACAAACACACACAAAAGAAAGGAGAGGGAGCTGACAGTGTGAAACATTAGCCGAGAGTCTCTCTCTCTCTCTCTCTCCTCTCTCTCTCTCTCTCTCTCTCTCTCTCTCTCTCTCTCTCTCTCTCTCTCTCTCTGTTTTTGTTCCTCCGGTTGGTCTTCTGTGCTCTGTGACAGGAGTGGCTGGCTAGCTGTATCTCAGACTGAATGTATAAACACATGGCTTAATCAATCAACGAGGGAATTCAGGATTTTCGACTAATCGCAATAAAGTTTACAAATTCGATGACTCGCACTGCCCGCCATGTTTTTAATACATAACAAACCTAGAGATGACATACAACTTTTACACACACACACACACACACACACACACACACACGAAGCTAAAAACATCTCAGGTTTAATCAATTTCCGAGTAAAATCCCCTTCATCTTGCACATGAGCAGGACGCCTATCGTCCTACAGGGCTGGAGGCCAACAGACATCTGCTTTAAGCTCAGCTATTAATTTTGAGCACATGTGTCTGAAAGAGTACCGTCCCTTGATCGGCAGGAAGGGCCGTTGGCAGTCTTCCTTTCAAAACTGACTGAAGCTAAGAACAAAGGCCAATAGAGCAGTACAGCTCTGTCGACAGTTTACCGCCTGCATTCACCGACACTTGGGCCACGGCCCGTGTTTTATGCACACTCTCTTCTCCCACACCAAGCTAAGAGGGAAAGGAATGAGCGCGCACAAACACGTATGTGTGTAGGAAGGAATTCTGTTTTACTGTCTCGTCACACATATAGGTGATTGCAGACGTCTAAATAACATAGTGTTTACAATTTTAGACTATTATCATAAAAGAAGAGAAGAGGGCGATGTGGTTACATAGAACACAAAAATAAAGGACAGATGAATTATAGAACAGTAACTATGAAAAATTATAGAAAAATAACTAAAGT
>JADBJO010002295.1:197500-200000 GCA_016801955.1 Conus betulinus
TCTCTCTCTCTCTCACACACACACACACACACACACACACACACACACACACACACACACACACACACACTCACACACACACACACACACACACACACACACACACACACACACACAAGGAATACAGGAATGACAAGAGGCCGGAGGAAGGGGTCCCTGTCTGATCTTGAGATGTTATGTCAAAGGTGAAGGATTGGCCAGACGTAGCTTCCTTTGATCCCGTTTGAATTTGGTCTGATCTGGTTTATGTAGTAATCGCTTACAGTAGGATGTTTGAAGGCCATCATTCACACACACACACACACACACACACGCGCGCGCGCGCGCGCGCGCGCGCGCGCGCGCGCGCACTCACACAGAGATGGAGAGAGTGAGAGATGGAAAGAGAGAGAAAGAAAGAGAGAGAGAGAGAGAGAGACGGAGACAGAGACAGAGAGACAGAGACACACAGAGACAGACAGAAAGACAGCGAGAGGCAATGAGAGAGAGAGAGGGGAGTAGTAGCTCAGTGACTCTTAAACATAGACTATCCGGAATTCCAAAGACACTAAACACAGCAGACACACAATCGACAAGCACGCCCCCTGTAGTTTAGGGTCCCTCCCCCAATCATGCCCCCCGCCCATCCCCCTCTCTCTCTCTCTCTCTCTCTCTCTCTCTCGTCGGTCAGAGAGGGATATTTACAGCGGCGGCGGGAGTGGACCCTGGTCTTCAAGCACTGGGGGGTCACCGTGATAATTCCAGGTGATAATTACGCAGCAGGCGCGGTCCACCCTCTCCCTACGTTCTCCATTCAAATCTGGTGAAGAACACGCCCTCCGCTTCTTTGTCCCACCGAAACAGTCTCCCTCTTCTCTGTGTCTTCTCTGTCTCTCTCGTGTCAGACAGTCTCCCGCGGGAGTGGACCCTGGTCTTTGGGGTGAACAGTCTGATAATTCGCAGCAGGTTGACACAGTCTCCCTCGTTCTCTTTGTGAACAGTCTCCCGCCCTCCCTTCTTTTGTGAACAGTCTCCGTGTCTTCTTTGTGAACAGTCTCCGTCTTCTTTGTGAACAGTCTCCCTGTCTTCTTTGTGAACAGTCTCCCTGTCTTCTTTGTGAACAGTCCTGTCTTCTTTGTGGTCTCCCTGTCTTCTTGTGTGAACAGTCTCCGTGGCTTCTTTGTGAACAGTTTGCTTCTTTGTGAACAGTCTCCCTGTCTTCTTTGTGAACAGTCTCCGTGCTTCTTCTTTGTGAATAGTCTCCGTGTCTTCTTTGTGACAGTCTCCGTGTCTTCTTTGTGACAGTCTCCCTGTCTTCTTTGTGAACAGTCTCCCTGTCTTCTTTGTGAACAGTCTCCGTGTGTCTTCGCGGTAAGGATGTGTGATTTCTGGAGACAGACACCTGGGATCTGGAGACAAAATGTGACGTCTCTCGTGATTTGGGCGGCTAAGGATTGATCTGAATGATCTGGGGACATTTATAGATTTTGGGACTGTGCATTCCAAACTAATTTCGACATGACCACAGTGTTTTTACGCACAGTCTGATAACGTCAGACACACTGCAACGGTATGCATGCCACCAAGCGGACAAAAACAGTCACGTGTCATTTACATCTCCCGCAGCAGAGATTACGAACCTGATACATATTCTCAAACAGCAAACCTGTCTTTGCTGTCGTCATACATCAACAGAACTGAATTCAGCGAGGCGATGGAAACAAGCCTGGATGAACCACATGCAGCTGGAGCTGAAAAAAAGTCCTACGTCTTCGTTTATACTTCGTACCAAATGCATTGCTTCTACTTTAAATTCGTGGCGCTTACGCAAAAAAAAAAAAAAAAAAAAAAAAAAAATCGTTCACATTCGGCACTGAGAAACGTTGTCTGACAACAATTAATTGCTAATCCATGTTTAGACAGCAAAGATACCACAAGTAATATATGTTCAAGGGCTTCACTTTACTTGAGTTTTAGCACATGGTTGGCAATTTCACCCCATGCTCTTTATCTTTCACAAAAGTAGCCGACATAGAGGGTGAAAGACCGTGTGACGCTCTCTCTCTCTCTCTCTCTCTCTCTGCACGGCCCGTAATTATCACCATCAGCCACATCTCCCTAGAGTCGTTGGAGCACCACTTGAGCCGACGATCCCCCTACATCCTCCCCTGCCCTTTGACCCCCCTTCATCCTCCCTTGCCCTCTCACCCCCATCCCCCCCACCCCCTCCATCCTCCCCTGCCCTTTGACCCCACCCCCATCCTCCTCTGCCCCGTGCCGCTCTCTGGAGAAACCGTTACAGGTCAGGCCTCTCCATGTAGGGTGTCATGCCTCCTCTTCTGTCTTTTCTTCCCCCTTCCCTCACCTGTTTTTCTTTCCCCTGGAAAAGTGCCCTGCAAGCCGGAGTTCACAAGACAGTAGCATCACATCTTAAACGCCTGCGTTCCTCTTGGTAGATCTGTTGTTTGAGTCCACGTTTCACAAGCACAGAGAAATATTTGAAAGAGAAATTATACTTATT
>JADBJO010002295.1:207500-227500 GCA_016801955.1 Conus betulinus
GTGGGGAAGGGGGGGAGGGGTGGGGTGATGTCCCGGATCATGTACAGAAAAGAGCGAAAAGTCGTAGACAAGTACGAAAGTTAAAGAAAGGGGTATCAACAATTTCCATTGAACATCGGTCCGTCACATGAGGCACGAAATATCCAATGGCGCGGTTTTACTTCGGCTAGGCGCAGTGTTAAGTCGGATGTTTTCCCTTTCGCTTCTTTTTGACATGTCAGGAAAGCTTCCTTCATTCTGCCTATTGTCGAGGGTCTTGAAATTCCGCCAAGAAATTTCTGTCAATTACAAACCATTTCTATTGGCGGTTCACTGCAAAAAAAAAAAAAAAAAAAAAATGACAGCGGTACATAATTTTGAAATACGAATATTCATGTGAGTCAACTCCAATCATAGCTTTTACTCCAAACAGCTGTGTTTCAGGGCAAATTCAAACTCCCTTCCTTTCATCCAAGTTCCTTGAGTGGCCTCGGTGTGAAGTATGCGCGTTTTGATGTGAAGTGCACTTGCCACAAAGACATCAACCCATCAGTTTGGCATGTAAAGTATTCCGTAACTCCAACAGAATGTAATGTGTTTAGGGTGTGGGCTTAGATTTGTTTTGTAAATCACACAGCAATGCAAATCATCACAAAATGCGTTAGAATTCTGAGTTTCTGCTCGTAAAATTTATACTCTGACACCGGCATCATTTATTCGATTCTACTCCATTGCAGTTTGTCCTGTGACGTAAACATATTATCCGCAGTCAGGTAAAAAGACGGAAAAGAGTATGTGGCGCCGTTCTATGCCCAAGCATTCTTCTCATAGAGTATCCAAAGTTTCTCCAGGAATTCTGTCACGACCAAAAACTTAGAACGCACGGTGTAAGACGTTTTCATGTTCATTACATTACACATGATTTTAACTGCTCTTTTTCCAGATCTTCCCATAAATCCCAGCCTAAAACCATCATGAGCAATTTCATTTAAGTTCTACAAAGTCTCTCGGGATATCAACATTCGTAATATTCTGTACTCACGCATACCAAAACAGTCGGATTGCGGGATGCCAACGAGGAAGAGAGGTCATGGGCTACCCGAACGACAGAATAAGGCTGTTCAAAACACCCCTACACCCCGTCTAAGGAAAGTGTGTTCCAACACGGGTGCAGGGAAAGATGAATGTGCGTCACCTTTTGAACTGCAGCTTTCGTTATGGGATATTCCTCGGGGCCCGTTGATGAATTGCTTTTGAGAAGCGTTCATGTAGAATAAGTGGTCTATGTACCTGATGGACCTTGCAGTGTGCTGCGCCGCCGCACGCGCGCGCGCGCGCGCGCGCGCGCGTGTGTGTGTGTGTGTGTGTCTGTCTGTCTGTCTGTCTGTCTGTCTGTCCTGTCCGTCTGTCTGTGTTGGGGTTTTTTTTTTTCTGTGGTGACTGGGTTGGGTGGAGGGGTTTTACCCCTGTCGGAAAGAACAGATGGCTTTGCCATACAAAACATCTAACCAGCCCCCGAGCCCCCGTCCCTTTACGTTCATAGTTCATGCATGCCTAGGGGGAAAGAAAGGACACGAAGACTTTCAAGACAAAATGCTCACCAGTTATGTAGTTCTCTCTCTCTCCCTCTCTCTCTCTCTCTCTCTCTCTCTCTCTCTCTCTCTCTCTCTCTCTGTGGGTCTTTAATGGTGACTGTGGGGAAAACGATTCTACTGAAAATAGTCATCAAGGCGACACTTTTGTAGATAATTATCTAACAAATGAAGATATAGACTGCTCTTCTTTAGATGCTGAAATAACAGAACTAGAAGTTAAAGAAGCTATCAAAACCTTGAGAAATGATAAAGCAGCTGGCCCAGACGGCTTTATTGGGAATTTTACAAGCATTCTTGTCCTTTAGTTGTTGTTTTTTTCTGACGAAGTTTTTCAATCAACTTTTTGATCTAGGAGCATTCCCCCTAAGCTGTCTGAATCTATTATACATCCCCTCCTGAAAAAAAGGTGATCCCAATTCCCCAAACAATTATCGAGGTATTTCTTTATCGAACATTAACAGCAAATTATATACCTTCATTTTGAATAAACGACTGACTAAATGGGTAGAAGAATAATAATTTATTCAGTGAATTCCAAGCAGGCTTTAGAAAGAATTTTAGTACAGTTGATCATATATTCACATTACTAGCATTGATACAAAAACAGCTTTCTTCTAAACAGAAACTCTATGCAGCATTCATTGATTTTAAGAAGGCTTTTGACCTTGTAAATAGAAACTATCTTTGGTTAATACTACGTAAATATAGAATTCAAGGGAAAATGTACAATTCTATCAGAAGTATATACGAAGTTGTTAAAGCTAGGGTTCGAGTTAATAATGAAGTGACAGATGTGTTCATGTGCCCCAACAGACTTAAACAAGGAGATAATTGCAGCCCAATTTTATTTGCTCTTTTCATTAACGAATTAGCCAATGATATCCTTCAATCTGGAAAACACGGGATAACCCTGACCCCTGATATAACTCAAATTCTAATTATGTTGTTCGCTGATGATGTTATTCTTATTTCCAGCACGATTATAGGTCTTCAACGTCAGCTGGATATTTTATATAATACTGCGCACAGATTACAACTTACTGTTAACCATGAAAAGTCGAAAATAGTTATTTTCAGAAATGGAGGCCACATAGCTTCTAGAGAAAAGTGGTTCTTTGGTGGGCTACAAATAGAAGTTGCCAACCAGTATAAGTATTTAGGTATAATTTTTTCATCTGGTTTAACGTTCTCTTATTCTCTAGAAGAGAGGGCCTTAAAGGCAAAAAAATGTATGTTTGGAATTCTTAGATTTCTTTGGTCATTGGGGGAAAATTCACCAAAAGTATTTTTCAAAATTTTTGACATCCAGATCCAACCTATCTTGACGTATGGTTCAGAAGTATGGGGCTTAAGTGCTGACCTTACAGTCATCGAAAGGGTCCATTTGCTGGCAATCAAACGTTTTCTAAATATTAGCATTAAAACTCCGAGTGCACTAGTATATTGCGAATCAAATAGATATCCTCTTTACATCCAAACATACACAAAATGTATCAAATATTGGCTTAAAGTCATTCATATGGAAAGTGACCGTATTCCTAAGAAAAGCTACGAAATGTTATACTTACTCCACTTTAATGGTAAGACGAACTGGGTATCTAATATAATGTATACATTGTACAGGTATGGTTTTGGAATTGTTTGGGAGAACCAGGTGTAGAAAACTGTAAACTGTTTATATCCACCTTTAGGCAGAGACTGATCGATTGTCATGTTCAAGAACTTGATTCTACCATTCGTACTAAAGAACACTTCCAGTTTGTATTCAACTTTCAGAGCTTTAGATCTCCCCCATTATTTATGCGCTATTAAGAACCCTGCATTGAGAAAGCATTTAACTAGACTGAGACTAGGTGTCTCCCAGCTCAATGCCCATAAATCTAAATACTCAAAATTCCAATATAAACTTGACTGTCCATTTTGTCCGAATGTTGTGGAATCAGAATTGCATTCTATTCTAGTATGTCCACAATATACAAGCCTTCGTGAAATGTACATTCCCCCTAAATACTATAACCATCCTAACGCTTTCAGACTTGCTTTGCTTCTTTCTGACTCAAGAATGTGTATTAAACTTGCTTTGTATTTATCGAAATTATTTACCGCAGGGAACCAAAAAACCCAGTCTGCTTAAACAATGCCATGAAACATTAGTTAACAAATTTGTATATTTATAGCTATATAGTTATCCATGACCAATGTATACCACTTTTTGAAAGATATGATGCCACCAAGAACATTGTACTTAAATGCTTACATCTATCTCACCTATGCGTGCCGGTATATTTTTCACTTAATATGTTGAAGATTTTGGTTAGTAGATGTTTTTTTTATTATTTTTGTCACCTGTATCGGCAGTACGCATTGTTCTCTTCATTCCTTATCCCTATCTGTCCCACTGTCCCACTCCTCTTCGGTTGTGCTTTATGACAGTTTCGCTATTATTTATTCTTCTAAAAAAAAACACACACACACAAAAACCCAAACGATGTCTATTCTTTGAAACGTCACTTGTACCCCTCCATGCATGATCCCTCCTAGCCCCAATATTCTGTATTATGCCTATTGTGTGTGTGTAATCTCCATGTGCTTATGTTTATTTCTCACCCTGCCATCAACCCCTATTCCCCATCTGATACGGGCAGAAAGGCCTAATCATTAAACATTTTGGATTGGATTGGATTGGATTGGATCTCTCTCTCTCTCTCTCTCTCTCTCTCTCTCTCTCTCTCTCTCTCTCTCTCTCTCTCTCTCTCTTAAAATTCAAAGGTGGGCGACACAGTTTAGCACAGCAACGTCCATCATCCTTCAAACTTAATAAGCTGCGAAATACAATTAACCATCTTTAATCTATCGATAAACGAACCTCAATTCAAAATGAACACGTAAAAGACACAAGCATTTTCAGTAATACGATCACTATGACCGTTTTAGAAAGGCTGGGGCAAGGAGGATGGGGGGGGGGGGGGGGGAGAGAGAGAGAGAGAGAGAGAGAGAGAGAGAGAGAGAGAAGAAAAACAGAGAAGAACATTCTGTTTGACCCAGCAACGTCTCTGAAGAGGTCAATATTTCCTCAAAAAGGGAGGGGAGGGCCAGCCGGGAGGTTATCATGTGCAGAGAAGCCCTGTGTCTATATACCCAACACCACAACGCTGCGCTCTTCTGTCTTTGCTGCCACAATATTTGCCCGGGGGGATCGCCGGAGGATGCGCCGTTTCTGGGCATGCGCCAGAGGCAGGACAGCTGCGCGCGGGACACAGCAGCACGGGACGTTGTTGTTCCTGTCACCAGACCTTCGTAACAAAGCCTCGGGAGCTTCTTAGCTTCCAAAACACATAGCAATCGGACAGTCGTGGGCAAAATGCTATTTGCTTAAACACGCATGCACTCACACACGCGCATATAAACGTACGCGCGCACACACACACACACACACACACACACACACACACACACACACACACACACTCACAGATGATGATGACGCCTTTTCATGTCAAAACAGTAGTTACCACTAGTTTCAATACAGAATTATTTGTTTTCTTGATTTTTGGTCTGATATGGAGGCCACACAGTATATAATTACCAGGCAAACAGTTACTTATGACTCATGATCCATTTTGCGTCCAATCTGAGGAGTAAGTGATTGTTCCTTCTTTGTCTTCATTGTCTGGAAAGTTGTTCGACTTGCCTGCAAAAGACCACAGAGGTCTAAACGCGTTATGTCTTGTCTTGTAATTTGTCTCGTTTGTTCGGCGGAATAGTGATTTTTCTTTTAAGTTTACGACTCATGAATTATGGCTCATGGAAACTAATGATTATAACCTACAGAAACAGATAATCATATTTTTTTAAGTAAGAGAGACTCATTAAAAAAAAAAAAAAACCCAGATCGTCATGTCCCATGAAAACAGATAATCAGAACTCAGAAATAGAGTGATTAAGATAATGATGATGAAAATAAGGATTAAGATAGTGATGATGAAAATAAGGATTAAGATAGTGATTATGAAAATAAGGATTAAGATAGTGATGATGAAAATAGGGATTAAGATAGTGATGATGAAAACTGATAATTACAATCCGTAAAACAGTACGAAATACTCACAAAAAACAGATGATTACGGTATGGAATACTCACAAAAACGAATGATTACGGTACGGAATACTCACGAAAACAGATGATTACGGTACGGAACACTCACAAAAACAAATGATTACGGTAGGGAATACTTACAAAAACAAATGATTACGATACGGAATACTCACGAAAAAACAGACAATTACGACCCATAAAACCAGTTATGACCCACAAAAACAGTGATGATCATAACTCATGAAAAGAAATCTTGATGACTCATGAAAACGGATAATCACGACGTTTAAAAAAGGTAATTAAGACTCACAAAAAGACAATAATGACCCTTAAAAACAGGTACTTATGTATCATGAAACAGCCTTCAAGAGTCATGAAAACAGATAATCATACTCCATGAAAACGATTAATACTCACGAAACAAGATGATTATGACCCAGAAAACAGATGATTATGACTCAGAAAACAGATGATGATAACTCATAAAAAACCAGCCATTCAGACCCATGAAAATACGCAACAGTGATTCACAGAAACACCAATCAAGATTTTGAAAAGATAACCATGATTCAAATAAAACGATGATTACGTCTTATGAAGACAGCGATTAAGACTCTTGAGAACAGACAGTTAGGACTCACAAAAACAGATGACTGTGGCCCATGAAAATAGAGATATATGCCTCAGAAAATGAGTAATCATGTGACTCAAGCATACACGCACTGGTAATATTGCAATTACTGCGTGGACTGTAGGCTTTCAAAAGACTGTTTCGCAAAAGGCGAAAAATGTATGCAAGAGACGAAAAGATGCCTGGCGCAGGAAATGACTGCTCATGGTTTACGTGTTATACGGTTATTTTCTATTTTTCGTCTCAGTATGAGATGTCTTGATAGTTTTAAAACCACTGAAAATAATGTCCATGTCAAAATCATCGCCGTCTATGAAATTCATTCATAGTAACCATTTTTCTTGTATGTATGACTGTTTTTTTCATCGCGAAAACAATAATTCTATCTTTTGAAGCATCTGAGCTCCCATAAAATCCGTCTTTCTTCACACACACACACACACACACACACACACACACACACACATATATATACGCCCAACCGCATCCTTCCCTTCCCCTCTCCGTCCTCGCACTCTCTTCCGGCTACCGGTGTGTGTGTGTGTGTGTGTGTGTGTGTGTGTGTGTGTGTGTGTGTGTGTGTGTGTGTGTGTGTGTGAGAGAGAGAGAGAGAGAGATACTCTGCACTCCTGTTTGTAGGTGCATCGTACCTACTGCATAAATTTATCTTCTTATTGTTTTCATTTATTTTTTCTTTGCCTTTTTTCTGTATTTATAAGCGCTTAGGGCTTATGTACGGTTAAACGCCATAAATAATCATCATATTATTATTAGGAGAGCATGTCTTTCATTGACCTCCATACATCTTATTTTTACGAAAGAGAAACCATTGGGACAGACATGAAAAACAAAACAAACAAGCGTAAAAGAAAAACTAAACAAAACAGAGCCTGCTTTAAAAACGAAGACATGGCCAAAAAAGAGAAAAAGAACGAAAACGTGTGACAAGATATTTGATGATAATTTTTATGTGGTAAAGTTTAAATCAAGCACCTCAAAACTGATCACTATATAATTATAATCCTACGGAAGCTGGCATTTCAAAGGAATGTTCATAATGTCCCGTGGCGGGACCACTTCCTGTTCCGCATCAAATTTAATCATTCACTGACGACCCCCAGGCGCAGATGGTATCACGTGACAAGTTCGGGGTCTCTGTCACTTTTTCAGCTGAGGTATGATTTCATTTTGTCCTTCATCAGCAAGCACGCCATCTATGAACCACCACTTGGCATTCTCACCGATGTTTTACTTGTCTTTCCTCTTCGTTTAGCCAGCTCTCTCTCTCTCTCTCTCTCTCTCTCTCTCTCTCTCTCTCTCTCTCTCTCTCTCTCTCTCTCTCTCTCTGTGTCTTCGTCTTCTTCTTCTTCTTCTTTTTCTCAGCACTTTGCATGAGCATGACGCACAGTGGAATACTGCTTTCGGTGCTATTTGTGTGTATTTTTTTTATTCCACTCTTCACAAATGTAATATCACCTCGTATAGGAAGACGACTGGATAAAAATAGATTAAAAGATAATTAAAAGAAAAAAAAGAAAAGTGCCAGTGCTTTAGACTCTTTCTGGTAAATATTTGTACTCTCTCTCTCTCTCTCTCTCTCTCTCTCTCTCTCTCTCTCTCTCTCTCTCTCTCTCTCTCTCTCTCTCTCTCACTCTCTGTACGTGTGCATGCGTGTGTGTTTGTGTATGTGTGTGTGTATGTATATGTGTGTATGTATGTGTGTGCGTGCGCGCGCGCGCGTGAGTGATGTGTGTGTATGTGTGTGTGTGTGTGTGTGTGTGTGTGTGTGTGTGTGTGTGTGTGTGTGTGTGTGTTCATACTTTCTTGTGTGTGTGCGAGCAAGAAGATTTCAGACCACCAAAGAAAATCTGTAGCACACGACAAACTTCCAAAGAACAAGTACACGTGCCTGTCAGAGAATTGGACGAGGGCGAAGCAAAATGAGGCATACTTAGGAGTATCATTGCTAGTGGTTTGTCTTCTGTAAGTGGTTCATTTGAGCAGTGATCCTGGAGCTATGCATTCACTTTGTTTGCCCATGGGCTTTCTGTGACTAAAAAGACGTAAAAACAGACACAAAGCCAGATAAGATGATGCCAAAAGTACATTAGGTAAGTCGCTTTAAAAGATCATATATACTGTTTGTACATAAACAGTTGTTGTTTTCTGTGTAACAGAGATCATCTGCCATGATTCTAATTTTCTTGTCAGATTAATGTATACAAGACAAAAATGATGATATTTTTAACATTAGAACTTTATGGTTCACTGCTTAATGCAGCTAAGGCATCGGACGGTGAATCAAATAAAAGCAATCGTATCAACCTTATGACCAAAAAGCACCATGTGTAGTGGAAAAAAAAATATATTATGGCGATTTGCCTATTGGCAACCTACGCCATACCACTAAGAAGGCACAATCTTCTAACATGCATTCGTGTCATGAGCCTTAATTACAGTTTTCACGAGTCACGATAACTCTTTTCCAGGTGGTTAACATTGTGACCCAATACCAAAACGAAAAACAATAACGAAAAAATACTAAAGCAACACATCGCATGGGAACAGTTATTTTCGTTTAACTGCCATCGCTTTCATGATGAAGATGATAATTATGGGCCTTTTAAGTGAAGAATCTCCTACTTATGAAGCACTTACTCGATATATTCCCAAACGACGCTTTTGCCTTTTTTCACCTTTGGGCTCTGCTACATACTAACCGTTGAAAACTTCATCTGTGGCCTGAAGCATGTCATTAAAAAGATTGGTATGTTTGCCATAAAGACTAATTGATCAATCGCACACGTTATGAAAGGAGATAAAAACAAGGAGGGCAGGTCAAACAAGTCCTCCCCCTTGTTCAGATCACTTGATGAAGGAACAGCAGCTATAGCTTTACGTCCCGATTCCCATTCAAAATTATAGTCATGAAGCGCTGAGGAATATGAATTCTGAAATGCTCTAATATCAGCGGGCATCATTTTTCAAGTCACGGAGAAATGTCCGCTGTAACTTGTTTTGAAAAGAGGGACACTGACGGAAAAAGTGATGTATGAACAAAGTCTGCGATCGGCTGCGCCTTAACGTGACCTCTCGCCGTTTCTCTCGTGCGTTTGTGTGTCCACACGTTCGTCTCATCTGTGACAGTCTGCATCAGAGTCATCCTTTTCATCCATGCACACACACATGCATACATGACCATGTCCATGCGCGGTGGACAGGGGAAGAGAAACGGTAGGAAATTGTGCATGTGCTATGTTTGTGCGCACGCGTGTCCGTACACCTAGAGTGGTACTTATTTGTCCCATGTTTACAATCAGTAACACCCCTTCCCCTACCTGTACTGATCATCACTGGCCAAAGGGACACACGTGACAAGGTCATGACCCTCGGTGACGGATGATCCCCCAGGCGACACACAACACTACCCACAACACAGGGACAGGGCCAAGATGGGGGGAGGAGGGGGGGGGGGGGGGGGGGGGGGGGGAAGAGGAAGGGAGGGGGAAAGGTGGAGAGGGAGCAACAAGATCGATTAGACAGCCAGACCCTCCTGTTGCCCCGGAAGACATACATCTCGCGTCCCCTTCCCCTCTCCTTGCCGTCATAAATATCGCCCAAACCCTAAAGCCACATGCAGAAGAGGGATATAAAGATGAGAACATGCGCTTATACCGCATACCATTCACTAAAATTCCACACATCCATACTGACAAAGATAGTAGTAGAAAGAAACTCGCGGAGAGCGTGGCAGCAGAGAGTCCTCAGAAGAGAAGCCCCCTTCAAGCAAGTGTTTCGGCCCTTATCTCCCGACAATCTAGGGGGGTTGGGCCACACCCGGTTCATGACTCCGTATGTCCCTCTGCTGACCTTTTTTTTCCCCATCTTGGGACTAGCCATGGCTGGGATTCGAACCCACGCCCCTCTGGACATGCTCATAGAAAAAAAGATAAAGAAAAAAAATGCAGAAAGAAAGGATTCAAGGAGATAAACACAAGGGACGCAACTCGCAGAGCACTTGAGCCCCGAACAGAAATGCTCTTCATCTCGGATACTCTTTCTACGTGTTTAGCGAAGGGCTCTTAGTTCGGCATGTTATCTACTATAATCCTGCAATTCCACACCTTGCAATCAAAGGTATGACGTTTAGAAATAAAGATCCACCAAAAGTGTTTCGAGTCATCTTAAACAAGCACTCGCGAGTAAGCCTGCACACACACACACACACACACACACACACACACACACACAGAGAGAGAGAGATGAGAGAGAGAGAGAGAGAGAGAGAGAGAGAGGAGAGAGAGACGACGGAGAGAGAGAGAGGGAGAGAGAGAGAGAGAGGTAGAGAGAGAGAGAGAGGTAGAGAGAGAGGAGAGAGACTTCGTCTGATATCACTTTTAGTGGGAAGACGTTAAACTGGAGAACAACAACAACACAGAGAGAGAGAGAAAAGAGAGAGAGAGGAGAGAGAGAGAGAGAGAGAGAGAGAGAGAGAGAGAGAGACAGAGACAGAGAGAGAGAGACAGAGAGAGACAGGGAGGGACAGAGAAACAGAGAGAGACACACAGAGAGAGACAGAGGGACAGAGAAACAGAGAGAGACACACAGAGAGAGACAGAGACAGAGAACATTATCATTTTCCAAGGGAAATCAACGGGGATGGGAGGAAGGGAGGGGGATAAAAGCATGCGTGAGACTGACAGAAGGTTAAGAAAACAACGGCTTAGGAACGATGAATCGGCAGACGGACATTGTTGTACAAAGCTCACCGAGTCGCGTCGATTCTAGCTAGACTGGAAAGGCCGTGTGAGACTAGAAACAACGTCGTGACTTTTGATGATTTAGAGTTGTTGCTCTTGTTAAACCACATTCTGGCTGCTGGTTCTTCCTCGTCTGACAGTGGGAGAGCAGTAGGCGCATAGCGTAAGATGAACTTCCTGCTGTTTTTGTCAGCCCTTCGCCGGCTGAGAGAGAGAGAGAGAGAGAGAGACATACAGACAGAGAGAGAGAGAGAGAGAGAGAGAGTGAGTGTGTGTGTGTGTGTGTGTGTGTGTGTGTGTGTGTGTGTGTGTGTGTGTGTGTGTGTGTGTGCTTGGTTCTTTCGCACTTTAGTATTGAGGATTTTCTTTAACTTCTCTAGTTTAGGCCAAAGGGTTCAATATCTCATTTTGTGTCCCAATTCGGTGAGTTCTCTGAATCCGTTTAGCATTTGAATGACTGCTGATACGCTAACTTCTGATCTCACTAATACTTCTTCTGACGCTTCTAGAAGCTGTTCCCATGTCTCTGTCGCAATTAGCATGTCGTCCATCAAACTATCTACGTCATCACGGTCAAGTTGTTGCGTCACCATCCGCATCATAGGGCTGAATATGCTTCCGACATTTTATAGTGTATTTGTCATTCCCAGCCATCAGTCTTGTCCTCACCGTGTTGAGATTTCCTAACGAGACACTTTTTTTTTTAATTCTTCGGACAGATCCAGTTTTGAAAAAAAAAAAACAAAAAAAAACGCTTCCTTAGGTTTGAGAAAAGATATGCAATATCTGGCAACGCCTGAGCATCGAGTACTGTCACTTTTGTTAATTTTTCTGTAATCAATTGCAGAAACGCACTGACCCATTTTTGTGAGCCACCTTTCAACTGGAACAGTGTGGGGAAGATTGAGTGGATTCTATCACACCCATTCCCAACATTTCTTTTACGTCTTTGCTGACGGTTTCTGCTAGAGAGTGTGGCCAAAGAATATACTGTTTGACAATGATCGGTCTTTGAACAGTCAGCTCAATGGCTGTCTCTGGCAGATCGGTTTGGAGTGGTTTATCTGTCGATATCCTTTCATTCTATTCGCAGATTTTTGCCGCTTGACTGGACAGGAGTGACGTAAGGCGCTCGCCAAAATATACCGCTCCGATTACTTTACAAGTTTGGTAGTGACGACGGGGATTTCACTGCCGTCCGAAACTTCATTTCATATTGACGTGCACTTCAGTAACGACGAAGGCTATTTTTCCGTCTTCGTTTCTGCCATACTTCCTGTTTGGTGTTGATAACGTAATGACTGATTACTGAAGCGTTGTTCGCTTTGGATATGGTCTTTCAGCAGATGTATGTGGGACACATTTTGCTCCTGTCTGTCTGCACACGGTGACCAATGCCATTCGTTTTGATGACAGTGTAGGGTCCTTTCCATCTAACTCGTTTGCTTTTCTTCACACAACTGGAACAGTAGATACTGCCGACATCCTGCCCTCTCACATGTCTTTCACAAACATGTTCCAACACACTGCCAGTCAGCTTACAGGGATACTGACTGAATCCCTTTCATCCGTCGCTACGTATCCGTGCCAGCAGCTAAGACTTAAGCATGCTCTTCTGTTCTTTCAATGCACATCTGTCTGGTTTCCTTCTGTACATTCATCTAAACAACTTCTGAGTGTTCTGAGTTCTGCTGCCAGAATTATGCCCAAAGCAAGCAGGCGTGATCATGCTATACCTCTTCAAAAAATCCTCTGGGAATACAAATCAGTTACTGTTAATTGGAAGTACACATTAAACGTTGAAAAACATACACTTTTGTTTACATCCTTGATTCACACATTAAATGTTGATCGTAATAATACACTCTTGTGTACATTTAACTCAATACGGGGAGGAAAACGGCAAGAAATTTTTTTTTTTAAAAGGGGGGGGGGGGGGGGGGGGGGGGGGGGGGGGGGGGGGGGGGGGGGGGGGGGGGGGGGGGAGGCTAAAGCTGCCATAGCCTTTTAGCCGTAAGGACAGTGAACCGTCAGAGGTTCACCGTGTCTACGCGGAAAACTGCCCTCTCCTTCCGCCGCCTTTAATCTTCCCTGAACTGAATCAGGCAGTCTATTTACTGCTGGGTGGACAGACAGGGATGTCAAGAAAACACAACGAAATGTACCTCACTGACTGTTTAATTCTGATTTCGTGCTGCAGCAATTAAAAGAAAAGTAGGCTAAGTTTGGCCACTCAGTGTCCTGTCATTCGGTTGTCTCGAGGCAACTGAAGTTGAGCCGTTTTGAGTGTACCGTGAACTGTTGTATTAATGTGTTTAACAAAACCCAGACGGAGAAAGGACACGGGAACAAAAAACATATAAAAGTTATTATTAGTTGTTTTTTTTTTTTTCTAATTCAGCCTAAAGTAGTAAGGCACAGTAACAATCGGTGTGTGTGTGTGTGTGTGTGTGTGTGTGTGTTGTGTGTGTGTGTGTGTGTTAGTGAGTGTGTTTGTGTTAGTGTGTGCGTGCGCGCGCGCGCGCGCGCGTGTGTGTGTGCGTGTGGTGTGTGTGTGTGTGGTGTGTGTGTGTGTGTGCGCGCGCACACACTAAATACGCTATGCGTAAGATGGCAGTGGAATAATGGAGGACACAGCTAGGGGAGATGGAGGTACGAGAAAGAGAGGGGGGGGGGGGGGGGGGGGGGGATTCCAAACACACAGTCTGAGTCACAACCACATAAAGTGACATCCAATCCTACACTCCCCTCCCCTCAGCCCCCTCCCACTGTTGATCTTGATCCTGCCGACGGCCCGCGTCAGAGAGGCCTCTCTGGAGCTGTGGACTGTGACCGCCCTGAGAACAAACAGACGGCCAGCTGCTGGACAGACGGGGCAGTAAACAGGGCCTTGATGCACCGTCAACACCGGACAGCGGCAGCGACGCGTGTACCGGGCTATGGTCTGTCAACAACGTTGGTCCTTTTCTGTCCCAACTGTTGTTTTTCATGATGCGGCGCATTCTCGCATCGTCTGAAAATGGGCGTTGCTTCTGGAGCTGGGAAAAGCAGCCTTTGACTCCACCCGTTTTCGCTTCTTCTATCGTCCCCCCCCCCCCCCCCCCCCCCCCCCCCCCCCCCACCTCCCAGAAAGAGGCTGGTGTGGAATACCATAGTATGTTTGTTGAGTTTTCCACAAAAAAAAAAAAAAAAAAAAAGGTGCCACCTAAGAAGCAAAAAAAAAAAAAAAAAAAAATCATGAAACAGCAAAATAAGCTACATTTTCTTGTGAAAAGTAGAAAAATAAAAAATAATAACCTCTTATGACACAAGTGCTGAGGGAATTACAATAAACTGACAACTATATATAAAAAAAATATATATATATATATATATATATATATATATATATATATATATATATATATATATATATATATCAGTATAGGGACAGGCTCGTGTGGCCGACAAAGACAACAGGACACACACTGTGACAGCACGTGATGTTCAACATATTGCCCTTCAGCGCACAGCATCAACATCTCTCTCTCTCTCAAAAATTAATGAAAAAAATCACCTATTATGACTAATGTCTTAAAGCTGCATGCATTTATTCATCCATACATCCATCAATCCATTAAAATACACATCTACATTTGTGTCAGTATAACTATCAATCGATTAATTTATCCTTTCAATCCCAATCTATCAATCTATCTACGCCTATCAATCTATCTATCTACCTGCCCATCTATCTATCTACCTGTTTATCTGTCTACCTACATCTTATCTACATATCTGTCTACGTATCTACGTATCTAAACCTCCCCTATCTATTTATCTACCTATGTATTTATACCTACCTATCTCCCTATCTATCTATCTTGCTATCTACCTGCCCATCCATCTATCTACCCGTTTATCTGTCTACCTACATCTTTATCTACATATCTGTCTCTGCCTCTCTATCTAACTATCTATGTGTCTATCTGTCTATTATCTGTCTACGTATCTATACCTCCCCTATCTATTTATCTACCTATGTATTTATACCTACCTATCTCCCTATCTATATATTTATCTATCTTGCTATCTGTCTGTCTATCTATCTATCAACCCATCATTCAAATCTCCTTTTTATTTGAACACTCAGACTGCGGCAAACATTTGGAACTGATCAGTAAGTTTTCAGGACTAGCTTTGGTAACTGAACTTTGGCTTTCCATTTTATACAGTTCTGATTTACAGTTGTTTTCAGCCACGATATTTTACACACACACACACACACACACACACACACACACACACACACACACACACACACACTGCGGTCAGCTGGGCTACAAACAACACGACTGGACTTGATTTATTCAGCGATCAACGGATTTTTTTTTTTTTTTTTTCTTAATTTTTGGTCCTGATCGTCGACCTTTCTTTTCGATGGATCCACTATTAAGTCTCCATCAGCTCGCAAATAAATGAATAAATACATAAATGAATAATTAGATAAACAAACAATAACACATTACATTTGGACTGTCAACAGTGATCGCTTAACTACGAAAAGCAAGATAGAAAGACAGCAAGGACGGTAGAACTGAACGACAAAAAAAAAAAAACAATGATAATACTAAAGGACAGAAAGAAAAAAGGACGAAGAAAGGCAGGCAGTGAAAAGAAGGAGATAAACAAAGAAGTGAAGGAAACAACAAAGAAAGGAAGAAAGAAGAAAAAAAAAAAAAAAAAAGAAAAATAGGACAGGAAGAAAGGAAAGAGGGAAGAACGGAAAAAAGAAATAAGGGAAAGGAGAGAAGGGAGAAAGGAAGGAAAAAAAAAAAGAAAAAGAAACTATGAAAGAAACAAGCAGTGACATTCCTTCCACCCGAGTCAAATCAAGCGTCTGTTCAGACTGGTATCTTTTCACACTGGGTCGGGCAAGGCCGTCAGTTTCTCACCATTTTTACTGTTTACTCTCGACAAACACAGCCTGTAGATATCGCTACCAACAGGGTCATGTGATAAAGATTTTAAAGGGAGGTAAAGGGTGGACGGAGAAAAGAAACGATAAGAGACTGCTCAAGAAGGGACAAAACAAAAAGAAAGGGAAAAAAACGACGAGTAGTTTCAATAAAACAGAAGTAAAGGACCAGAGAGGTTAACAAAACAGAAAAAAAAAATGAGAAAATGCAGAAAGAAAGGAAAGGTGTAGAGACGGAAAGAACAAATAAAGCTAAAAATCTAAAAACTGAAATTGAAAGAAAAAAATGGAGGGGAATGAAAACATATCGAAAGAAGAAAAAGAAAGAAGACAAGAAACACAGGAACCACAAAGCAGAAGCCGCGTGGCTAGCGTGGCAAACTGGTGAGCTGGGAGGTCAAGGGTCTAAACCCTATCAGAATCATTACAATTATCTGTCGGATTTAGGGGTTTTCTTCTTTTCTCTCTGTCCTTTCTCTCCGAGTCTCTAACTGACATCAATCAAACGTCGCTCGTTCCGCTTCCACCATACACACCCTTCAGCCATAATCAGCATTGCTCTGTCGTGGCCTCAGTGCTGGTACTCCACAAAGAAAAAAATTATTTCAACAGGTCGAGCTGAGGCCACTCACCGGAGTAGACGTTGCAACAGCAACGGTAGTTGTCAAAGGTATCTATGTTCTGATCTAGCTTAGGCGCCAACTCCACCCCCTCCTCCAACTCACTATTAATAACTGTTTAGTCGCGGAGCAAGTGTATCGTTGTTAAAAACATTTTTTTTCTGCTCTCCTGTCTCAGGATCCTAGAGCTCTCTCCTCTCTCTCTCTCTCCTCTCTCTCTCTCTCTCTCTCTCTCTCTCTCTTCTTGACAAGGGTCCGTAAAGTGAGTGGCAATTAACATTCACAAAAACCGTCTATTAGAACCACATTTGGACACTTCCAGACTTTTTAAAAAGAAAAACTGTTATATTTCTTGGCAAGCGGCAAAGCTCTCTCTCTCTCTCTCTCTCTCTCTCTCTCTCTCTCTCTCTCTCTCTCTCTCCGTTTTTTCTTTTTTTTTTTTTCGTGTGTGGTGCGCTTGTGGGGATGGCGGGAGGGGAAGATATATATATGTGTGTGTGTGTGTGTGGTGTGGTGTGTGTGTGTGTGCGCGCGCGCGCGCGCGCGTTATGGGGTGAGTAGGTGTGTTTATGGGTATGCATGGGTGCGTGCGTAAGGCTTTATGTGTGTGTGAGAGAGAGAGAGAGAGAGAGAGAGAGTGTGTGTGTGTGTGTGTGTGTGTGTGTGTGTGGATTTGTTGGTTGTTTGTGTGCACGCGCGTGTGTGTATGTGTGTGTGTGTGTCTGTCTGTATGTATCTGTGTGTGCATGTGAGCGTGTGCAAGCGCGTGTCTTAACTTTATTGAATATATTTGTGTACAAGTTTGATAAAACAAGTATGCCAGTCATATCTGAAAGCAACCAGTTACTCCAACAACTATTGTTCCAACCTCCTAAAACAGCCGAGGAGGGGGGGGGGGGGGGGGGGGGGGGTGTCACCGCGTATCAAGGCACCACACCATTGTGACCACAGTGAGTGAAAGGCGATAGCCTGTCCTGTTCTTATCTACCTGACACAACACAACATGTGGGAAAATGCCATCTACGTATCTCATTCACAATGACGCTTTTGTCGTGAGTGGAGCCGAATTGCCTGCCCTGTAAACACCCTCGACTAATTCTCCACTCGTACAGCGGGTTTTCTTTTTTTGTTTGGTTGTTTTTTGCTTTTGTTTTTTGTTCTTTTTTTTTTTTTAATGACCTGTGCGTGTGAGGTGTTCCTGTCTAACAAAAACTGCGCAGATCGCGTGGGGGAAACCAAAAAAATCCCGTCGTTGACAAGCCAGACAGTTTTGAGTAGTTCAAGGGAACACACAACTTCAAGCCGTAGCACCTTACCTACCCAGCCTGTCCCACTTCATTTCAAGCTTGAGGGATGAACGCCACACTCACTTAATTGTGCTTCACGCCGCTGGAAAACGGGCGAGTTGACGGGTCGAGGGGCTCAAATTAAAGAGCTTCATGCGAGCTCTGACAAGCGTGGTCAGCGTGATGTTGACAGGAAACTAGACCAGTGTGGCACGCTTGGTTGAGCGGGACTGGACAAATGACAGGCTTCTTTTTCATACACGACGATGCGGACGCAGACAGACGTGCACAATTATAAGGAAGCAGAGACGTCATGGTTCTGGTGGTGGTATGACAGGCACGATGCTCATTCTGCGGATCAAAACTGACTTCCTGTACAAACCGAGTTAACAGCCGTGATGGCGACCTCACAAGTGGGGAATAAAAGGGAAAAAAAGGTGACAGGGTGGGGTTGAAGGAGCCGAAGAACTGGAAGGAGACGACGGGTAGGAAAGAGGGAGGAGGGTAACTGGAAAGCTCTCTCTGTGTGTGTGTGTGTGTGTGTGTGTGTGTGTGTGTGTGTGTGTGTGTGTGTGTGTGTGTGAAAGAGAGAGAGAGAACACAAGCTGTTATGAAGACAGAGAGAGAAAACAGGCTAGACTTATAGGACGTAAAATCTCACAAGCTGTTCTCTCATAGATGAACCTTTCTTCAAACAGCCTCAGAATTATATAGGACTGTAAATCTCGCCATTCAGTTGTTCTCACACACACACATTGATCTTCACGTATGTCTGGGAATTACACACGACACACACACACACACACAAAACACACACACCACACCACACACACACACACACACACGCACGCACGCACACATGCACACACGCACGCACACACACACACACACCACACACACACACACACACACACACATCGTAGGCCTGCGTAGAGAGACAAAGAAAGAGGTGTGGGGGGGGGAGGGAGGTAGAGAGCGACGGAGACTGGCGGTAGGAAAAATTAGCAAGTTAGAAAAGTATAATGTTGTTTCAAGAAAGGTTTGAAGGCAAACCGAACATTACATTATTAATTGTAGTAATTATAACCCTAATTACAACGAAGGACGACAACTGCCGAACGACATACGCTACACACACACACTAAAAAAAAAATGCTATATTATACATACAAGTATGTTCCTGGTTCCAAATACCACAGCTGAATATAGTGTGAAGATGACACGCATTAGATCGCCCAGAGCTGTCGTACAAAGGCCAGTCAAGAGTTGCTTTATACGGTTTCCTCCCCGCCCCATCTCCTAAAAGAGTCAGATGAACTGCCTCGTCGGGAAACTGGATTGGAAGAGAGGGAGGCGGAAGGGGACGGGGGGGGGTTATGGGGAGTGGTGGTGTGATAAGGGGGTGGGTTCAGGCGACAGACTTTGTAGTCAAAAGAAACAAACGTGCGTGAAGAAATGTTTGTACAGACGATACTATGCTAACAGTTTGTGAAACCAGTTCCACAGAGTTGTTTTCTCTCTGTCTTTCTTTCTTTTTTCTTTCCTGCCTTCCCTTTTTCCTTCCTTCCTTCCCTTCTTTTTTTATCCTGTTTATTTCTTTTTAACTGTCTTTTTTTCCCTAAAGTAACTCAACAGAAAGTAAAATGGCAAAACATTCCTATATACCTTGTGCCTCTATTTACCTGTTTTCCAAATGCTAGAGCTATCCCATCGGGGGAAGAGCTGTTGGTGTGTGAACAGTAGGAACTTTGGAGGATTCATCAAATAAGCGCCGTAAAGGCCAGCTTCTAATACACGATCGCCTCGAGCAGATAGTTCCTTGCTCAAAACTAAAATAAGATACAGGAATATCTCTTCATCTCATCTTGCCACGTAATATCGATTTTCTTTTCTGAAACCCCAAGTTAAAGCAAGAGAAGAAGTTTGTGAAGTGTGCTTTTTTTTGTAAGAATTCTATAGTGTTCCGGTCATAAAACAAAGAAACTTAATGCTGTATACTCTCTAACGGGGTCACTGAGATAATTTCTAGTGTTTGCGCCTTTAAAAAAAAAGGGGGGGAGGGGGGGGGGGGGGGGG
>JADBJO010002295.1:232500-282500 GCA_016801955.1 Conus betulinus
ACTTAGCCTTTTTTTTCCTTTTTGTACACCCAGTTCTTACAGACCAGGGAATACTTTCGAATGGGAACGAAGAAATGCTCTGTGTGTGTGTGTGTGTGTGTGTGTGTGTGTGTGTGTGGTCAAAATGTGTTCCACTCGCTCCAGACAAAACTACTTGGCCGATCTTTGTGAAAATTAGCAGGTACGTTTATTATGGGCCACGGATGATGCCCGTTGTTTTAGTTTACCGTTATAGCCGCTCCTAACGGCTGTAACGGCCTGTGTAACGGTTTTTCTTCTTTATGGAATATCTCAGAAAGTACTTGGCCGATCTTTCTGAAAATTTGTAGGTATGTACATTATGAGTCACGAATAATGCCCGATGTTTTAGTTTACCGTTATAACCGTTACTAACGGCTGTAACGGCCTGTAACGGTTTTTCTTTGTTACGGATGAATGGGTTGTGTCAGCGGGAGTCTGATTGTCTTGACTCTCACACAAAAATTATGGATGCATGCACGACTTTTCTAATGCACATACACACACCCACTCACCCGGACATTGACAGCCAGGCAACAGAACACTTTTTTTTGTTTTATGCTGCCCGAACCATCAGACAAACATATATAATAAATGCAAGAACATCAATAGGTCGACACGCCAACCATAAGGCGTACACACACACACAATATATATATATATATATATAACTGGCTATCTACTAGCGCTGCTGGTTCCAACGACGACGAAGACGATGACGACGACGAAAATGATGAAAGGGACGAAGACGATGAAGACGACGACTACAGCGTCAAGTCTGACACAGGATTATAGAACTTCATAGAGCTGTGGCTCAAAATCGCTATCACACACTCACGGCGTCTCTGCTGGCGACAAGGCGACAGTCTCACAGAGGAGCTGTGGCTCACACACAAAAATACAGAACGCAGCGACGGCCTAGCCAACAGGTCGCTGGTTCAAAACTCGGAAGTGGCGCTCTGGCTTGGCAGCAGCGGCGTCTCCGGCCCAATTGGCTCAGCGGGTAGTTGGGTTCCGGGCGCAGTGGCAGGTAGGGTAGTTGTCGGCACTCAGGCCGGCCTCTCAACACCGACACAAGGCGGAGAACAAGGGGGTAGAACACGGCTACGGCCCCGACCCTCAGAAAGTGGCAGCCAGTCCCCTTCAAAGCAGGGTACACTTCTACCTGGGGAAACTGATTAACTATCTTGATTGTCATGGCTACTATACATTACAATCACGACTGCATTCATATTCACTAACCACATCACATTTTACTAGAACTCGGGACAACATCAGCATATTCTTTCTTCAACACTACAACATTCCCTTTTCCGGAATCATAACACTACAACATTCCCTTTTCCGGAATCATAACACTACACAGGTAAGGATTTCAATATAAACCTTCCAGAATCTGGTTTTCCAAACTGGGGAAAGGATTTCCACCTAGATACTCTTTAATAAACCATTAATACAATTCATTACACACAATTAATGATGACTTTTCATGAAACTACAAATGTCACGACAATATGTTCATTTCTTTTTCTTGTAACACGACAAGAATGTTCATTTCATTTTATATAATCACCAGATTTTAGAAGGTATCTTTTTCCAGCAGATTCATCTACTTCAATATATGTAAGGGAAAGATTTCCACACACTCTTGTTTACCAACACACAACTATTCAATATTCATATCAAGAGCGAGTTAAACACTCATCCACATCAAAAATCGAAACCAGCATATATGAAGTCTCTGTCGCTCACTCTCAGAGCTAATTATCCATAGCATCAAAACTCTCCCTCTTCTCGCAAACCACATTGGAATAAAACTTTTTTTTCATCATGAAGTCCATAACTAGTTACGTCACAGAATAAACAAAAAACTTTATTTTTTATCTAAAGACCACTTCCATTAACACTCACTTCATCTATTCATGGTTTCCGAAATGATTGCATTTTGCTACCCTATCAAGTCAAAGGATAATAGAACACAACACTTTTCTTTTCTAAACAAAACCTTCACAGTGCGGTGAGGAAGTTTCAGTCGCTCCTAAACGTGAATACCGTTTCGGTTTGCTAATAAATAAACATTGAATGATAAATACCTGACTGCCACCAAAAACAGATGGAGTCCCTCTTCAGCCTTCTGGGTAGTTGCATTGCTGGAATCACTGCAGAGACTGCCTAACCGTTTCAGCTCACCCGCCTTTAATATTGCGCAGGTGAGCAGCAGTCAGGTAAACTTTTCAACCGGCTTCCGGACGACTACCGTTGCACAAAAATTTGTGACTGGACGGGAAACGGTCCGTCACATTCTTCTTCATGGAATATCTCGGAAAGTGCTTGGTCGATCTTTGTGACAGTTAGCAGGTATGTTCACTATGCGTCACAGATGATGCCCGATGTTTTTGTTACGGTTATAGCCATTACTAACGGCTATAACGGCCTGTAACGGTTTTTTCTTCTTTATGGAATATTTCATAAAGTACGAGACCGATCATTGTGAAAATTAGCAGGTATGTTCACTACGGGTTATGGATGATGCCCGATGTTTTAGTTTACCGTTATAGCCGTTACTAACGGTTATAACGGCCCACAACGGTTTTTCTTCTTTGTGGAAATATATCAGAAAGCACTTTGTCGATCTTTCTGAAAATTTGTAGGTATTTTATTATGCGTCATGGATGATACCCGATGTTTTAGTTTGCTGTTACAGCCGTTACTAACGGCTATAACGGCCCATAACCGTTTCTTTTTTATGGAATACCTTAAACGTACGTGGCCGATATTTCTGAAAATTTGTAGGTATGTTCATTATGGGTCACGGATGATGGCCGATGTTTAAGTTTACGTTATAGCAGTTACTAACGGCCGATAATGGTTTTCTTTTTTATGGAAAAATTCAGGAAGTTCTCGGCCAATCTCTCTGAAAATTTGTAAGTATGATCATTATAGGTCACAGATGACGGCTGATGTTTACCAGAATAGCCATTACTAACGGTTACACCAGCCCAAGACGGTTTTGTTTTCTCTTTATGGGATATCTCACGCGTATTCAGGATAAACTGGGAGTACGTTTATATGCTTCGCATCTTGTTTTGTTTTTGTTTTTTTTTTTTGGGGGGGGGGGGGGGGGGGGGGGGGGGTTCGCAAGATATGAATTTATGTATTTATGATTCCTGGTTTCAGATCCATAATGCCCGAAACTGTCAAATGTGAGACTGATACAGGTCCAAGTCAGGAGTTACAGATGAAGCCCCGAACGCTTTATCTTGTCAACTGCACTCAAGGCTGCATTCAACGCCAGTCAGAGGAGAAGCCATCACCCAGTCAGAGGAAAAGCCATCACCCAGTCAGAGGAGAAGCCATTACCCAGTCAGAGGAGAAGCCATCACCCAGTCAGAGGAGAAGCCATCACCCAGTCAGAGGAAAAGCCATCACCCAGTCAGAGGAGGGGCCATCATCCAGTCAGAGGAGGGGCCATCACCCAGTCAGAGGAGGGGCCATCACCCAGTCAGAGGAGAAGCCATCATCACCCAGTCAGAGGAGAAGCCATCACCCAGTCAGAGGAGGGGCCATCACCCAGTCAGAGGAGGGGCCATCACCCAGTCAGAGGAGGGGCCATCACCCAGTCAGAGGAGAAGCCATCACCCAGTCAGAGGAGGGGGCCATCACCCAGTCAGAGGAGGGGCCATCACCCGGTCAGAGGAGAAGCCATCACCCAGTCAGAGGAGAAGCCATCACCCAGTCAGTCAGAGGAAAAGCCATCACCCAGTCAGAGGAGGGGCATCACCCAGTCAGAGGAGGGGCCATCACCCAGTCAGAGGAGAAGCCATCACCCAGTCAGAGGAGAAGCCATCACCCAGTCAGAGGAGGGGCCATCACCCAGTCAGAGGAGAAGCCATCACCCAGTCAGAGGAGAAGCCATCACCCAGTCAGAGGAGGGGCCATCACCCAGTCAGAGGAGAAGCCATCACCCAGTCAGAGGAGAAGCCATCACCCAGTCAGAGGAGAAGCCATCACCCAGTCAGAGGAGAAGCCATCACCCAGTCAGAGGAGGAGCCATCACCAAATCATGTTCATCGCACAGTCCAGGCCTTGAGCCATACAGGGTCTGACGCTGAGGCAGATACAATGTCTTGTTTTTTTCTGTGTGCCAGTGCAACCTATATGACCCCCACCTCCCTCCCCCATTTCTCTCTCATCTGCTAAACTCTTCACTCCCATATCCTTGCGCCTTTCCGATTGTGTGGGAACTCAAAGAGTCCACGATATATGCGTACATCTGCTATCCTTGCTGGTATATGGTATTATTTAAAGTTTAATGACCCTAAATTCGAGGATGAAACCGTCTTTTCCACACTGAAAAGAAAGTCGCAGAAACAGGATGATCTCCGCCCATTTAAATGTTACTACCTGACCTCTACTGTGGTCCCCGGACTCCGACCTTGCCTGTTAACCTCTAAACAGTGTCATTGTGCGCTCTACTCCCCAAATACAATACTTCCATCCCATGGAAATAAAAAAATGGATTGATCGAATTTCATCCTGTTGAAATGTAATATATAAAATTGATGATTCTGACTTCGAGATTAAGCACAAAATCAATCATATTTTAGAGATTAAACACAAACAATCAATCATATTTTAGAGATTAAGCACAAACAATCAATCAGTCTTTAGGTTCAGTTTCTATGGCATGTAAACACAAATGGCCTTGACCTTCTCTTTCGGTCAGAATCAGGGCAGCTCGGGGAGAGATCCCATTTAAATGTGGCAGGGTAACTTTGGATGAAAGTTCACTTCCACCCTGTCTCTTGTTAGTGGTGGAAGGAGCAATACTACAGTACTAGTAGGTCTACGTGCAAAGAAACAGTGATTTTTCTCGGGATTGTCCAAGATACTGAGGAATGCTTCACAATGTACTTTTCGCTATCCTAATGCGCTTAGGAGTGCTTGTGCTACATGTGGACAGGTATGCTTTGAACACAGACCAGCAGGAGAGAAACGTAGGTTCAATGAAGAGACTGTCATGACTTCAGTGAATGTTATACAGGGAAATTGTGAGTAAAATGAATAATGGGAACAACTTTTAGAAATCACACAGGGCGCTTTGGTCTCTTCCAGCGGGAGTCCCACACAGTCTTCCTCATCGTTAGGTTCAGGCATTTGTTAGTGTGGTTCAGCTGCATGCATTTGAAGCTGAAGAAGGTCTAAGAGGCTACACACTGCTTATCCAAAGTTACCAGTCCATCTGAAGCTGAAGAAGTTCTAAGAGGCTACAAACTCCTTATCCAAAGTTACCAGTCCATGTTTCTCAAAAACTACCGGTGACAGGACTGTTCTCCATTCGTGTCGAAAACCCTCGAAATGGTTCTGTTTAAAGAAAAAAAAAAAAAGAAGAAGAAGAAGAAGAAAAGAACTCAACAGTTTCAATTGCTGTCATTGAAGAATTTCAATTCTATACTCAAACGCTGTCCTCTCAATCCGATCTCTCTTCCTTCTCCACTTCACCAACCCCTCCCCCAACCCTCTTCTT
Organism: Conus betulinus; assembly: GCA_016801955.1. Lineage (NCBI taxonomy): Eukaryota > Metazoa > Mollusca > Gastropoda > Neogastropoda > Conidae > Conus > Conus betulinus. Next base: position 238,046 of record JADBJO010002295.1, read on the forward strand.
TTAATATATAATTATGTTATAAGTCATTTTCATAGGGATTAGGCATTTTGTTCACCGGTCGCTTTTCCCCGTCGTTTGTTGGTTTCTTCACGCTGTCATTTCTGTGATTGCTCTTGTACCTTGTGAAGAAGATCAGCTTGTTGTTTTAGTGTTTATAACATTCGTTTGGCGGTTCAATGTTTATTAATGTTCATTTTCCTGCTCTGAAGAGTCAAGTGTGGCTGATACATGTCCGAGTATAGAGCTACAGATTAAGCCCCAAACGCTGTGAATTCTCTGTCGTCCTCGAACATGCATATCACGTCAGTCAGAGGGATCAGCCCTCAACTGAACATATCCATCGTACAGTCCGGCCCTCAACTGAACATATTCATCGTACAGTCCGGCGACTCAACTGAACATATTCATCGTACAGTCCGGCCCTCAACTGAACATATTCATCGTACAGTTCGGCTCTCAACTGAACATTATGCATCGTACAGTCCGGCCCTCAACTGAACATTATGCATCGTACAGTCCGGCCCTCAACTGAACATTATGCATCGTACAGTCCGGCCCTCAACTGAACATTATGCATCGTACAGTCCGGCCCTCAACTGCACATATTCATCGTACAGTCCGGGCCCTCAACTGAACATATTCATCATACAATCCAGCCCTCAACTGAGCAGCATATCATCGTACAGTCCAGCCCTCAACTGAACATATTCATCGTACAGTCCGGCCCTCAACTGAACATATTCATCGTACAGTCCGGCCCTCAACTGAACATATTCATCGTACAGTCCGGCCCTCAACTGAACATATTCATCGTACAGTCCACCCCTCAACTGAACATTATTCATCGTACAGTCCGGCCCTCAACTGAACATATTCATCGTACAATCCAGCCCTTGAGCCGTTCCCTTTGTGTCTGTCGCTAAGGCAGATCCGATGCGTCTTTCTTTTCATGTGCAAGCAGACTCAGAGAGAGACCCGATGTGGCTTTCTTTTCATGTGCAAGCACAATGCATCGCTCTCCATTTTTCTTTTCTGTCTTCTGCTAGACTTTTAACTCCTAAATCCTTGTGCCCGACCAATGGCGTAGGAACACAGGGAGCCCGTACGTCATGTGCATCTCATCAGAAGTCTGACGCTGAATGTCTGTTCAAATGTGCTTCTCTTTTCCATTCTTATCTATCTATCTATGTCTGCATCCTGCCTGTTTTTCTGCATGGATTTCTTCTTTCTGTCTTTCCTTTTGAATCTGCTCAGCATGATCCTTGACATTCCTTTACAGGAGGGAAGGATGTTGGGGGGGGGGGGGGGGAGGGGGAGGGGGAAGGGGGTTGAGGTTGGATTGGGAAAAAGGCGGGCGGGGAATCCAGGGGAAAGAGAAAGGACGAAGGGGTGTGTGTATTGGTTGATTAAACTATTGCGCAGTCGTTCGAACAAAGTTGCCAGTGTCCTTTTCTTTTATTTCTCTCTCTTTTTTTATGGGGGGGGGGGGGTATTATAGAGGTTGTGCCCATTCTTGTGGCCGCACACTTCTCTTTCCCATGCTCTCTGCACGTAATTGTCAGAGCCTTTACGATTTTTCTCCCTTCATGCTGCAATAGATCTGCTGGCTCGTTCGTTCTTGGTGACTTGCCTCCTTGGTGTGAAAGAAAATGTCCTTTGTCTTCTTATTAAAAAAAAAAAAAAAAAAAAAAAAAAAAGGAAAAAAATTTCAGCTTTCCCAGATTTGCTGGGCTGTAGACAACGTGATTTTCAAAATATTGGTATTTAGTTTTATAAGTGTACAGGAAAACCTATTTGCAATATTCAGCCTGGTTGAGAATCGCTTACGTGTTGGAGTGGGGAATAATTCCTATCCTCTGGCTATAGGTTCAGGCTGCTCTGATTATTTTCAATGAGTTAGAGGCTGTTTCGTTGTCCTACTTGATGCTAGCTTCGATTTTGCCGCACTGAGTAAGCAGCATTCTCTTCTCTTTGGCCTTCTGCGCTTGATATTCATGTTCACTATGCAACTATATATAGGCGCGTGCAAGTGTGTGGTCCTCTGGCCTCTTTTTTCCCCTGTATATTTTTTATCCTTCTACTTGCTATATTATTCCTTTTTCTTTTTTATTCATTTTTTTTTTTCGTGGTGAAAAGTTGTCTTCGCGCGTGTTCGGGGGTAACCGATTTATCATGCAGGTCTGCACGTTCAGCTACTGACGACCAGTCTCTTACAGGCAGACTCTCACATTTTGGCGTTAAATACACAGAGCTTCCGAACGCTTGGTAATGCTTAGTATATTGTCACTTTCGTAGGCTTGTTTGACAAAAACCACATTCACACGAGCCCACGTCAGTGTTGTCATAAAGGGGAGCCATCATATGAGAGCCTGGATAACTGAATGTAGATTCTTTTAAGCATTATGAAATTATTGTGCCGCACACACGTTTGTTATCCAAGATATATACTATATGACCAAAACACCAGTACGAGTTCATCGAGAATTTTAGTGGTTACAAAAACAAACAAGGCTTTTGTTTTCTCGCGGTAAATGATGAAATTGTCAATTGATTGAAAACGGTAGATAATAAATGTACACGGAGCCCTTCTGATGTTCGCTGTGATTTTTATTTTTTCGTTGATGACATGATTTAACCATATGTGTACCTATCTTGTATGGTGGCAACAGACCGTGTGATGAAACTAAAGAAAAAAAAAAGAAATTGATGTCTGTAGGAATAGATAATTCTGTGCGTTTGAGTAGACGAATGAGTAAAAATAATCAGTTCTTATAGCGAGCCTTTTTCAAGTTTATGATATATAATTGAAAACAATCTCTGAAGAAGACAAGAGTTATGAAAACAATCTCTGAAGAGGAAAAGAGTTACTTATCTAACGTTATTTCTGATCAAATGCCGATATGCCGGAACACATGTTTTACGTTATTTCTGATCAGGGGCTGGTATCTACATTACTTTTGATCAGATACCGGTATGGATCTACATTACCTCTGATCAGGCGCCGGTGTGTACATTACCTCTGATCAGATACCGGTATGCTAGAACATGATTACTTCGCCTTAATGAGCGCGAAAAGAGTTGACTTCATGCTTCTGCCTTTTCGATTTTAAACAGAATGCAGTCCCAGAAAAAGGCCGGTGTACAATATCATAGTATGTTTGTTGACTTTTCAAAAAAAACAACCAAAGGTGCCACCTAAGAAGCAAAGAGAAAATCACGAAACAGCAAAACAAGCTACATGTTCTTGTGAAAAGTAGAAAATATAAAAAGATAACCTCTTAAGACACAAAGTGCTGAGGGCGAGTTCTTGGAATGAATCCGCAAGGGACTGAATTTTCGTAGAGTGACTTTTTTTCTTGTGCCAGTCGGACAGCCCTGAAAAGGCTCTGTGTGGTCAGCTAGGCTGTAATGATTGATACTGAAAACCTCCTGTCCAGCTGGTTCCCCTCAGGTTTGTGTTTGCCCATATGCCATTTCTATACTGATTTTTGTTGTTGTTGCTGTATTTATTTTTCAATGATTGTTTTTCTTTCTAGAGAAGGCAAATGAAATGCAGTAGGTAACGCTTTAAGTAGGATTCATCTGTATGAGACAAAGGATGTCAGTGTTTGTTTATTGGATGCACATTGAGGAATAATGTTGTTTATTGTCAGCCTCTGATTCTTGTTTTGAGGAACTTGGCTTTAGACATACAGTCATACACTTGTTGAAACTTTTTTAATGTTTAAATTCGTTTTGTTTAATGCATTTATTCAGTTACGTCATTTATCTTTGATTCAAATTCATGTTAGTAGCAGCAGCTTTTTTTAGCAGTGTTTATTTATTGGATGCACATTTAAGAATAATGTTACGTTTGTTCAGAATCGGATTTGTTTCGCCCCAGTCTGGTGACGGCCCTGGAGAGAGGCCCTACTTGTGTATTCGCTGGGCTTTGATGAATTAGACTAGTAGTACCAAAAGGAAACTAGGGGGGGGGGGGGGGGGGGGGGGGGGGGGGGGGGGGAGCACCCCCTGATCATCACAAAGTTCAATGGAATAACCAAAAGGAAAACTGAAAAAAAAAAAAATCAGCTCCAAAAAATTATCATAACAAAGATAAGGGCAGGGTGAACAAGTGCCCGGCGCCTGGTTGTTTGCGAGAAGTCCTGGCTGGAATCGCGGGATGACGGACTTGTCCTGGAGGAAGGCGATGTCCCTTGGGGGGGGGGGGGGGGGGGGGGGGGGGTGTCACTGCGAGACCGCGAATTTTACTATGTCGCCGCGCGTAAGCGAGAGTGAGAAGAAGGTGGGTCTTGTAAGAGAGGGGATAAAAAGAAACGTAGGCAATTGGCTCAAAGGGGAGTTAGCAAAGGAAGTCCGAGACGAGAAAGGGGCTCCATCAAGCCTCTCGGCAAGGGGATTGGTTGTTCTGAGAGTAGCTTCCTGGGAGGCCTTTTGGTTAGGAAGCAGCAGCTGGACACTTCTTCCTCTTCCCTCTAGAGGCTGTCTGCTGCAATGTTCGTGGGCGGGAAGAGGGGTCGATATGGGGTGGGCTGGATGGATACGAGCCTTTGCTCATCGAGGTGTGCCTACGCTGTCATTGGGAGAGTTCTGACCCGGGAGCTTCTCTTGACGCTGCCGCCGCAACTCCCTCAAACTTTCTCACCACCATTAGATTACTCGTCTTTGTATTTGTCTGACTTCATTCAGGTTAAAAGGCTGTGTCAATCTTGAATAAAAGTTACTCTGAGTTAGGTTAGCTTATGGGAGCAAGAGTTACCCTACTTGTTTATTGCTTATCCCTCAAAACTTGATAGTAAAGACGTTTCCTCAGGCACCATCTCCAGACGGTTCACCAACGTAAGCCGGGTGGCATTATCCCACACTCGGGTCGGGTGCCACTGACCTCGGCCTCAGGGCTGATGTGGTTTGAACGATCGCCGCTTTCCAGCAATCACAACCTCAGGCAGCCTTCTGAATGTAGTTCTCCGGTTCTACGAGAAATCCTTCAGGCTTTTTTAACTTGTACTTTACCCGTATGACCAGTGCGGACAGTTCCAGGGATCTTCATTGTAGCTGTCTCAGGTATGTCGATCCAACTTTCCACCGACCCCATACCTAAAGGATTCGGGCTTTTCACCTTTTATGACTTAACTGTCGCGGGGGGGGGGGGGGGGGGGGGGGGGGGGGGGGGGGTGGGGGGATGGTGGGGGGGAGGTTGGTGGGGGGGGGGGAGGGGGGGGGGGGGGGGGGGGGGGGGGGGGGAGGGGAGGGTTGGGGGGGTGTGGGGGTAACATAGTGCGCATAGGGCGCCAAGGCGTTTCTCTTTCCTCCCCCCTTCTTCCCTCTTCTTTGCTTCTTTTTTTTTTCTCTTTCCTCCCCTCAAGCCCCCCCCTATGTTCTTTCCTTCTCAACTCATAGTGTCCGTGTTGGCTTGAACATATTTGACATGTCCAACTTGTTGGTGTAATTGTTCTTGCTATCTGGTACTGCTTTCGTATACAAGATAAGAAACAGAAGCGACATTCACTGTTAGCATGGAGCCCCCCGTTTTTCCCTCCTTCCAGCGAGGAGGATGATCATTCAGGATCAGTGACTGCGTTGACAGTGGCAAGCCATTTGGGTGTGAAATACTGTTGGTAATCAATCTGTGAGCTTCATGGCGGTTCATTTCTTGCAGGAGACGGTGCGGACAGTGGGGCAGATCTTGATTGTCCAATGGACCTGACGGCAAGACTGAGGATTGCAAGGGCCAGGACATCGTTTAAGCAGCCGTAGGTAGTTACATATGGGTTAGGAATCTGAGCCGGGGAGAAAGTTGAAGTGTTACATGGTTATACCCAACAATCGATCACAATTTTAATGGTCGTAACACACGCACCTTGTTGAGGTTTCGTTTTGATTTTTGTCAGTGGAGCTTTTTTTTTTATTTTTTTTTTTTTTTTTTTTTTTTTCCCTTTCGTACCTTTCCACAGTCACATGACAGTATCATTATCACTGAAGTCGTGAACTTTCCTTTCTTGTGTGCCACAGTACTGAAGGTTGTTCATGGGTGCATAATGTTCATGGGATCGGTATCTACTATGTAGACTGTAAAAATTCAGTGTTTGTGATTCGTGATGTACATTTCATTAGCAATATTACATTGTGTCCTTGTCCCTTGTTTTTCTTGTGATCTTGCTGTGTTAAGCGATTAACGTGGATATGGTGATGTGCCGGCACCGTGAATTCCACCATTAATTTGGTAAGCCATGCTCAGACAAATGAGCCTGTTTTTTTTTTTCCCCCTTGAAGAGCGGAGAAAATTTTGCCTGTTCGAAGCTCTTTAGAGGAAGGAAGTCAGAATTCTCTGAACGAGGCATAAGGGGCGATGTTGGTTCTCATTGCAGGACGTTCTCACGGGGCAATTTCCGTTCTCAACCACAGATTTCCTGAGTGCTTTGTTTACTTGTGTTGCTGTGTTCTGTTCAACCCAGTTAGGATCCAGACCCGTATGGTGTCTAAAGGCAAGGTTCCAACTACACCACACACATGTCGGAGGAATGTAAGGTTGGGGCTATGCAGTGAGTGAGGAAGGCACTGTGCATTTTTGGACATGACTGGAAGTCGGAGTGTGTCTCACGAAAAAATGGGTCCTCTCGCACCGCACTGCAATGGTGTACAGTTAGAATCTTAACCGGGTGTGGTGGGATGGCCATGGTCTAAGAATAAGAAAGAATGAGTTGTGTTACTGTTGTTGTCAAAAGATCTACCGGGCCATCAGGGCCGTCATCATCCTGCTGGAAAGAAGGCGCTGTGTAATGCAGGATACCTTTCGGTTTCACGAAAGGTGGGTACTGAATACGGAAATCGCAACATTAAAGCAAAAACGGTATCTCTGAGCCGCCGGACAAGAGGAACAAAACAGTTTTACAAAACCACTCTATGTTTGTTTCGACCAAACTGGATTTTTTCAGGCAGGAGATTTCAGCAGGTAAAAACAATGAAAACAATGAACGAACAACAGTCGCCTATCCGATCATCTCTCTATGCAAACTGTGGTGTAGGTGTAGGACCCCCCCCCCCCCCCCCTCATTGTGTTTGCACGTAGACCAAAGGGATGAAAGATTGTTTGTTCGTCATTTGTTTCCATTGTTTTTGAATGTTGTTGTTCCTGTCTGAAGAAGACCCGATGGATCGAAACGCATAGTATCTGTGGTGTAATCTGTTTGTTCTTTCGTCTTCTGACGGCTCAATGATTCCATTTGTGTTTTCATGAGCTTCCAATGCCAAAACTGATATAGTGTTTGGCCATGATAAGCAGAACCATGTCTAATTGTTGGAAATCAAAGGCTACTGGTTTTTATTGGGGGTTTTTTTTTTGTATGTTTTATTTGTGGGAATTGTGGGACAAATTATCAAATGGTCGGAGTATTTGCCTTCTGCGCTAAGAGCGAAGAGTTCAAAACACTTTTTTTTGTAAGCTCCACTCAGCAGTACATGGTTATGGTGATTCAGGCCAAGGAAGGACTATCAAGGCTGCCGAGCCCCGGGACATTGGGGCGTGGGTTTTCAACACCCAGCTGGCTATACCCCGGACAAAGGTTAACCTTGGACAGATTACTGCCTCTAAGGCCATTGGGCTATATCGACTTCAGAATTTTAAGCTTTTTTTCAGTTTTAGACATGTTGTGAAACCTAAACAAAATTTTTCCCCGTGATTTAAGAAACGAATTTTGTTCCGTTTCACATTACATGAACAGAGCCATCAGAAGCTGTAACATAATAACATATGGTGTTCTGAAAGGTAATTTTTTTTTATTAGAAGTTTAAATTTTTCCTGTTACTTTAACAGCACCAAACAAAACTTGACTAACCAAAACAAAGACACTTTAACCCGATTTTTGGAATGCACACACCTTTACCTGGATATCTTTTCAGCAATCGAAGCGAAGCTCTGCGTGTAGTCATTGCAAAGTTGCACTCCGATTATTTTATTTCTTCTTTCAAATTATTTTGTACTTTTTAATCAATTGACAATAAAACAAAAGCGGCAACACAGGAAACAAGTTTGAAGTGAAGCTTTTATTGTGCTTGCAAAAAAGAAGCCTGTGAGCAAGTTGATTTAGTCATGGAAGGGAAGGCGAGGAAATGGAAACGAGGCTGAAGGGAAGACTATTTGGTTGAAAATGATGATAATGATAATTAAAGAAACGTCACACTACAAAATAAGAAGGATAAAAACAAAAAGCACGCTGGTATGACATCTCAGTGCCACAGCAAGTTTGTTAGAAAAAAGCCATTGAAAGCAGACCTCATCAGAATGGACGACTAGATTCCACTTCAGACAGTGTACAATTTTCACTACCTAATTTCCAGATATGAAAAAATGGAGCAGAAGAGAGGAGAAAACTGACGTGCCAAAGAGTATAAGAGAAAAATTACAACTGATTGCAAGTACAAAAATAATTGGAATGGATTATACCATACATATAAAATACAGAAGCAAAGATTGGAAAAAAGAAATATAGAATTTTTATTTTGAAAAAGACATAGAAAGAAAGTGTCTCACGCACACGCATGAGTTTTTCATCTTACATATAAACAAACAAAACACGAAAGCGCGCGCGCGCACACCGAGACAAGCTCATCCAAACACGGCGACAGACAAAGAAAAACTACAAACGTGAAAACTTATAACTAAAATAAAATCAACCACTTGTATGTATTCAATTTCAACCCCATAGGTTTTTTGAGCTTGACTTGTTCGACAAACAAAGGCAAGTTTCTATTTAAAAACAGTTTAGTATTTTACTTTATATGTAATAACCAAGTATGGTGTTGTTGCAAGTTACCGTTTCAATTTAAGGTTTTGTCATGACGCCCATCAGTCATATTTTCCTCATCTTCATCTTCGTCTATCGACTCTTTCATGGCGTTTAAAATCAACAGAGAAATAGAAAGCTGAGGAATTCGAATGTGTAAATAAATAAAAATATAATAACCCAACCCCCGAATGATTCTATTTTTTTCCCCATGGGATACAATTGTTGTGAATCAGATACTGCACAAAATTCTCAACTCGATCAACAGCAGATGAATATTCCTCTAAGAAACGACAGGATTTCACTTTAAAAAAAAATTAAGAACTCTGAAAATAGCCGTTTCCCTAAATTATAAACAGCTTCATATTTGGAAATTAATATGTAGCAGTTGTTATGAATGCGACATTTTTCGCGTCATTAATCTTTTCCGACTGAAACAAAAACATCTCAGAGAAAGAACTCAATTCAGTTGACTACAAATACCAACAGCCTTTAATTTCATCCATGAACCGATTTGCTCAGAAGTTAAAAAAAAAAAGAAAAAGCTAATCCTCTACTGCCTCTCCTGATCATGATATAAGACTTACTCTACTGTATGAATACCAAGTTACTAGTATGAATACCGAGTGTACGTTGGATCAGTAAAGCTACATATGTACAGAGTACAAACACACAGCTCATGGGTAGTACGTAAATGATGTTCTAAGTAACATTCTATGCATTAACAACGAGGTAAAGCGTGTTGTTTTCGCAATGCTGATCAATAGCGGTGAAAACGATGTACAGATGACGTATCCAAATAAAATACCTTTCACACTAAAAAGGAATAGTACTGTTAGAAACTACCCAATGTCGCTACCAGTGCTGCTACTAACATGAATTTGAAGCAAAGATAGGAGAAGATAAATAAATAAATAAATCCATAAAATAAAATACACATAAAAATGTTTCAACAAGTATGTGACTATATGTCTAAAGCCAAGTTCCTCGAAACAGAATCCGAGGCTGACAAAAAACGTAACATTATTCCTAAATGTACATCCAATAAACAAAGACCGGCATCCTTTGGTCTCGTAAAGATAAACTCTACTTATAGCGCTACCTACTACTTTTTATTTGTCTTCTCTAGAAAGAAAAACAATCATGAAAATAAAATACAGCAACAACAACAACAACAAAAAATCATTTTAAAATGGCATATGTGCAAACACAAACATGAGGGGAACGACATGAGGTTTTCAATATCAATCATTACAGCCTAGCTGACCACACAGAGCCTCTTCAGGGCCGCCCGACTGGCACAAAAAAAAAAAATATCACTCTGCAAAGTGAGTAAAGACCAAAGAAACAACATACGCTGCCGTGACATCTCAATACCATATATAATATATATCCAGCAGACGAAAAGGCCTAGGGGCAGGCAATATGAGTAGATCTGCTTACGAGAGATATGACAATGGTTTCCCTCATGCAGCCAGTTGAAGGGTTTTCATATCTATGATATATGTTTCTTCATGATTTCATGTCATCCCCATTTTCTTCATCTTCGGACACCCCCCCCCCCCCCCGTCCCCCCCCCCCCCCCCCCCCCCCCCCCCCTTTACAGAACAGCTATCAAAAGGTATGCCAAACCCAAAGTTGCAAAACCTACGCCTAAGTGAATGTTTGGCAATGACGACTTACAAATCCACATTGCAAAATATGTTCATAAACGTCAATTTGAAAAAAAAAAAAAAAATGGTTCCTTGTGTCGGTATAATTATGGTATATCCATTAATAACACTTTATCATAATATTATGTTGTGTCAACACAAGAGTTCTTGTGACAATTAAAGTTAAGGTATAAGTCAACACATGTGACTCACACTTTCTACTTCCGTTTGATTGAGAGACTTCAACCGGATATGTTTTTACAGTACTTGACCCCCATTCAAAATGGCGTTGAACGACACACCGTCAGTCGAGCACGGGAATTCGCAAAAACTGAGGTTAGTGTTTCTATTTTTGCGTGCGTGACTGTATAAATAAATACATTGACTAGAATCATCACTGTATGTCGTTGATAGAGCGAAAATCAGAAACATGTCTGTCGCAGGGCGGTTTGACTCATTCAGTGTCTGATTGGTAACGGGGAATTGTTACTGTGCGTCGTTTCTCTTCTTTTCCTTGTAAAACATTGGGATTTAAGTAAATCAAACAAATCAAAATCCATAACACACGCACAAATTACAGATTTGACTTAGAGATTGATGAAATTAGGGTCATAATGAAGCATAGGTGAACATTTCGAAAGTGCGTGCTCAGTCGATCTTTTACTAAGCCTTAAAAAAAAATAACTTTTTTAAAAGTAATAAATGGCTTGTCACTTGTTACCAAAATCTAATGTTACCCAGTTACTTTTGACAGCTTGCAACATACACTTGTTTACAACAATGCAACAGCGAGTGAGTAGCATACAGTAGAATGGAACAAGTTGCCTCAGGAGGTTGTGACGGCTGAGCTTCTGGCCTGCTTCAAGTCCAGGCAGGTATCCCATCTCTAGAACCTGAAACCCCCCCCCCCCCCCCCCCCCCCCCCATGCTTTCCCATCACCCCAACCCTCCCCCCTTACCCTCCCCGACCACTATTCCCCTACAATCCCCCCTCACCCACCAGCCATCCTTCCCAATTTTCTAAACCCCCCCCCCCCCCCCCTTCCCCCTACTACTTAGTACTTATTTATCATCACCCATCCCCCTCCCTCACACTTTTTTCCCCCTCCAAATCCCCACAGCAGCGCAATCTTCAGCAGTCTCCTCAAACTATGACAAAACCCTCAGCAAAATGATGTTGGTCATATATTAAGGAAGAAGAGAAGAAGAGTAATCTATACCACTAAGACTATAGCCTCATACTACCAACCACTAGTGCTGCCATGGATTCACAGCATGAAATTGATTCAGCATTGCACTGTACTACCTCCTGATAACAAAACAATGACAACACAACACAAGACAAATTTTCCTTTTTTTTCATAACTTAACTGTGTCCCTATTGCCTTTGGCATGTTATTGTTATTGCTATTATCATAATTATTATTATTATGAATACTTGTTGTAATAATCCTCTGCTAGAGACCAGGCTATAAGCAGTTTACATCCACACTCATTTACACAATGGGCTGCCCACCTGGGTAGTGGTGACTGTAGAGCTGCCAGTTTGTGTTTTCATTCAGTCGTTTTTTGTGTCATCCAGTCAGTATCGTTCAATATCATTCACTCAATTTCCTTGCTTCCTTCATTCTTTCCATTTGTCACACAGGATGCATGCTATGTGTAACGTGTCATCCATACCAACGGGCCAAACTGGCCTTCTTTTCTGAAAGTTTGTGATGGTAGTTTACTAGTATGCAAGATATTATGCATGTGTTCACACACGGACCCTCAGTTTTATAGTCTCTTCAAAGAACTGTATGGGAGATGGAGTCTCAACTAATGTTAACTCTGAGGGGAAAATCCCCCTGTACCAAAATGGACCGGCAGAGATTCAAACCCGCAACCCCAGGATCACCAAGATTACAAGTCTGGTGCTATACGACTGACCTGTTCTGGCCCCAGAGTGCATACATGTACAGAAAATAAATTGTCTTTGTGAACTCTATTGATCACTGAACAAGAAAGAGTAGAAAAAGAATGTTTGTTTCAGTTTTACCAGCCAAGCTGACCGTATGGTCTTCACTACAGGCAGATTGATCAGTTCAGTCAGGAATAAAAGACACTTCATTTTAAAAGGCAAACCTCCTGTCTGCATCCATTGACTTGTAACCTTTGACTCCAGTAGACTGGCTGTAATGCCGTAAGAGCAAGAATTGTTTTGAGAGAGTTTTGACTGCAACAAGGAATGTTAAATTTTCATGATTGTGCGAATGGCTTATGGTGACATACTTTACACATCTGTCTCCCCTTATATTTTTTTAAGCTAGAACATTTTTGTATGCTTTTTAAAATCATGAAAAAGTGAAAATAAAAAAATCTATTTTTGCCATTATTATGGCTTATGTTCTGTGTATGCCAGTGTGGGTGGGTGGGTAGGTGGCTGGCCACTCATGCATATCTTTATATCACTGAGAGTGAGACGATGGTTTTGCATGATTACTTGAAGTTGATCACAGTTTTCATTTTTCTGTCTTTTTTTTCAGTCACAAACAATGGAAGAAGCTGAAACGAAAGCAGAAGCGACAGGCATTGGCTCAACAAAAAAATGAAAGTGCATGTAAGTTCAGGAAGTTTGGATTGACTCTGTCTATCAGTTTGTCTGTCTGTCTTTCTCTTTTCTCTCTTTTCTCTCTCTCTCCTCTCTCTCTCTCTCTCTCTCTCTCTCTCTCTCTCTCTCTCTCTCTCTCTCTCTCTGTGCTTGCAAAAGTTTTCTCACATTTTGCTGTCCCAACTTCTGTGCCACCTCAGAGGCAGTGCACCCACGCCGTTCATTCCGACACCCCATCCACAGCCACAGCCCGGTCAGCCCCGCCGCAACCCCGGCACCGGCAGTCCACAGGGAGCAGTCAGTTTCAGGTCGTAAAGAGGCAACCCACTGGAGGAGACACTGCACTGCTGCTGAGTCACTTCGGTGGTGTTCAGTGGCACCTGTTCTGAGCTAACATACGCAGGACACCACCTACTAAGCCCCCTACTGATGACAATAATAGCTTGGTCGCAGAACCGGCGTGAGTGAGCTCTCCCTCCGGAGGGTGCCACCACGTCTGTCCATCGACAGCCCCCATAGACTCGCCATACCAATGACCCTGACAGACCAAACCAAGGCCATAGACATGGAGAGGACATCGAAAACTGAGATCACCATGAGAGCAGGGCATGAAGGGCCACAGAATTGAGGCATTTTTTTTTTTTTTTTAATGCTGATCGATGAGAATGAGGATGATTAAGATGATGCTATGGATTTCCATTTCAGTCTGAGACTACATGACAGGGCTGTACTGTATGCTCCTTTCATAATATATCCCGGTGTCAACCAGGCCAGAGAGATAAGGCACCTGCAGTGTTGGTCAGGAAATTTGAGCAACACTCTCAGAAAACACATCCATTAAGTGGATAAAACTTGACTGTGTGGTCCCAGTCTCCCCAACTGAGTCCGCAGCAAACTCAACTCTGGGTAGGAGCCAGTCGGGGCAGAAAAACCCACATGACTGATGGGATTGGAACCCACGACCTCCCAGCCGGGAGTCCATGACGCTAACCACTTCGCCATGGCGGCTGGTTGCTGCCAACTTTATAACTATTGATTTTAAGAAAACAGTATACTCAGACAAATAAGTGCACACAGCTCACTTATGACTAGTTTATGTACAACAGAATAGTAGCTAGCTCAATTGATGTGGAAAAAAAAAAAATTACATACACTGATACAGCTGAGGAAAAATGACCACTTAATGATCTGTTGTAGGGGATGTACTTGGTTTTCAGAAGAAAAAAAGAGATTATTTCATTCTCAGGAGAAAACAAGAGGGACTCGGTCAAGATATTGATAAGTTTTGTAGCTTTCTGGTCACCTTTACAGGCAGTATTGATTGATTTGTAGCATTTAATGTGTGTGTGTGTACATAGTTTGCTATGTGTGGTTTATAAATGCACACAGTCACACACTCAAAAGTTTGTGCTTTCATATATTGCCATGACTCAGAAATTATGTATGTCAAACCTGTGGAACATATGTGACAAGTCAGAAATATAGATGTTGATTTTCGCTGTTTTTTTTTTTCTCTTTTTCTTTTTCTTTTTTTCTTTTAAAACAAAAGATGATTATTTCAGAGATTCCATGAAAGGCAATACACTGGGACTCTGATATTTATAAATTAGTGCAGAAGATCTATACATTTTTTTTTAATGATAGTTTGGGAAGTGGGTGATATGTAGAAGCTCAAACAAACTGTTTTTGTATTTATTTATGTTTGTTTTTAAATAAAAGCACTGTTTTTTTCTGGTCTGCAGACTTGGTTTTCAACAACAAAGTGGATAAAAAAAAATTGTACCAATTTGCACCCAGTAAGCAAGTTTAATTGCCGAAGTTTTTCAACATAAATGTCAGTCAAGCCTGCAAATTTCGAAATGTAACTGCCAGAAATCTTTATTCACTTCTTTTCAAATTGATAGCATTTTAACACAGAGAATGTAAACTGTTTGCTTGGTTTCAGTTGGCCAAGGGTGTAGTTAAATACCATTTCTGAACTGAGACCATGTGAATACATTGTGCTGACCGTGTTGTAATATTGGTTTTAGTGTTTTTAAGATATTTTCATGATTTTTGTTAATACTTGAGGTTTTAGCGCAAGTTTAAATCATATACTGTAGTGTATGGGCACTCAGATCTCAGGTTAGAGGATGGTAATGACGATAATGATAATATATAATTGTTTTTATTTTTATTATTGTTGTTATTATCATTGTGATACTAATGAAAATGAAGTCAGTTATCAATTGATCCCAGTTTTTGATTCAAAACGTAAATTTAGGGAAATGTTAGCTTTTCAAGATGTAGAAACACACGCCACTGGAAATTATTCGTAAACACTGTATACGTAATTAACAATCTGATCATCGGTCCCCAAAATGTGAACAGGTGACAACGGCAAAGGAACAGACACAGAGGAGGAGGAGAGGATGAGACAGGCAGTGGAGGAGGAAAACATGAGGCAGCACATGGAATGGCAACGGAGGGATCGCCTGGCGCATCAGCAATGGCAGGAACGCAAAGAACAGGAGGGAGAGAGAGAGACAGAGGAGGAGAGAGGAAATGGAGGTAAAGTGAACATATGGAAGGTGGACATGATAGGGAAGGATGGCGAGAGAGAGGAAATATAGATAAGGAGAACAGTTATCAAAGTTGGACATCATATGCATGGACTGAATGTTTTGATCTGTAATCATAGATCAGTTTTTATAAAATTGCCTCAGAAGGAAATCCACATCTTTAAAAAAAAAAAAAGGGGGTGTGCCTCAGTCAGAGTGTCAAATTTTTTGCTTGACTCATGGAATCGAGTTTCTATTCACCCGATGTAAATGGGAGCGATTTTTTTGGCAAGAGAAAATCCCTTAAGCAAAGCTCATTTCCTGTCACTACTGGAAGGAGGAGTGACTGACTCTTTGGTGGTCTTCACATCCACAGCCACTTGAACAGTTGTAGATTTCAAAATGCCATGGGAGAAAGAGGTGGTTTCAGTTGACACCAGTGTCAAAAAGTAAAAAAACATTGAGGGGACTGGCAAAGCAGAGATGTTGGTAGAATCAAACATGGTGTCTGATGTAGAAAAGTCAGAGTTGACAGTATGGAAAGTTATTCATCCCTGAACATTTTGGAAAGAAACCAAGAGAAACAAAGATTAAGCCTGCCTGCTACACACAAAATTGGAGAAATTCACTCAGGGTAGGAAACTTAGACCAGGTTTTTACATTGAACCAGAAGCACAGCACAAGCTAAACGACAAAAGCCTAGAAGAGGCCTCCATTTGTACCAATCATGATTAGTCATGCACAATTATGAAGAGGTGCCTCTGTGTTCAAGAGTACCAGTAGCGACGTTGACAAGAAAAGGGGTTATATCCCTTTGTATTGGGCATTTTGTTTGTTTTTTTTTTAGTAATAGTACCATGATGTGTGATGAATAGCATTTAAGTAGACTTCAGCAGTTCTGTAGCAATATAAGCCACTCTAGAATTAGTAATTAGTCTGATTACAGTGTTACCAGATCATAACTGATATTTGCATTACATTTAATGTTAAAAAAATGATGAATTGGCTACTGTATATATAAATGTATATATGCTGGATGTAGAATTGTATTTCCACCCATGAAGAGGAATGCATTTACAGGTATGTATATAAAGCTCCATTAGTTGCTGTTGTTTTCCCAAGGTAGGGTTGCTGTATTTGGATGAGTCGTATGCACCACCTCCACATCTGCCTGGCAAACACGTAACCAAAACCTGACCCATGCAGTTCTGGCCATGAGAAAATTGACAGTGTTACCCAGTGTTTCCAAGACGGTGACAAGTCCAGTGTTTCAGAATCCAGACGGATGTATGTAGTAGAAACAGTGAATGTGTATTGCTTTCCAGCGCAAGATCCGTGAGGAGTGGGAGGAGAGAGAACGCCGGGAGCAGGAAGAGAAGGAGAAGAAGGAGAAGGAGGAGGCGGAGAAGAAGGAGAAAAACAGGTGATCAGGGTCTCCTGGGTGGCCTTGGAAACACGTGGGCAAGATATCCTGTTGTACTGATATGATGCGTGCAGAGTTGAGACATGGCCAGTACCTACATAGACAGCCAGGAAACGCGATTCTTAGGGACAGTACAGAAAAGATGTTGGTTTGGCCCGTATTTGTTTCCGTGTTTGATAGTGTATTTTTATATATGATTATTTTATTGAATGTGAGTGTTTATTTTTACATATTGTAATTCTTCTGATTGAAAGTGTTATTGTTATTATCGCTGTCTTTTCGTTATCTCAGTTTTTTTCATGCTTGGTACAACCATAAATCTAATAACAGGAATCTAGAGTCATGGGTCTTTTGACTGCATCAGATGTTTTGTCTGATCACACCCTGAATGTTTCATCACCTCTTGTCAGTATAGTTCATTACTGAACAAATAGATGTTAAAAATTTACTGATAGTATATGTGTGTGCCCAAGTAAAGGGCTTGATCATGCGACATCAAGTACTGGGGTGAGGTGAATATCCTTTGCTTTCCATTTTGTGTCTCTAAAGAAAATGAACACAGCTGTCATTAGAAATGTGTACAGGTATGTCTCGAGATAATTTCCATGAAGTTTACCAGTTTTATTTTGCTGTGCAGACATGTCTGTGTGTACCCCCCAAATTTTTCCTTAACATGGTAACATCTGTGAGCTGGTGGTGTAGTCATTGGTGCTGAAGTATCTTTTGATGTGAAGAAATTTGTGTGGTGATACACAGAATGAGTAGATCCGCTTACCTGGAATGAAATGTAGGTGTAGTGCTATTTTGAAGTAACACGAATGTGTATACACTCATGTAATCACAAATGCACTCACACACACACATGCTTGTGTGTATGCACACATGTGCATGTAAGCGCTTGCACACACGCACATATATATACATACATACGCACATGCATACACGCACACGCATACACACACACACACACACACACACACACACACACACACACACACACCATTATTTTGATACTGTGTTTGGACTCATTTATAGACTAGTGCTGACTCGTTAGTTCGCGAGTTGTGCATTATTGGTAGGTAGGCCAGAAATGAAGGAAACAAAATGAGACATTGTTTTGCAGGTTAGCAAGTTATTTGAGTGTGGTAGATTTGGTGTGTGTGTGGGTGTGGGTAGGTCTGGTGTGTGTGTGTGTGTGTGTGTGTGTGCCTGTGACATGTATGTGTGTGTGTGCGCATGCATATGTGTTTGTGTGTTTTTCATTAGGAAAAGAGAAAATATATGCATAATGTAACTCATCCTGTACCTGAGAGTTAATTTGTGCATTTTTTAACAAAAGCATTTTGCCTGAGACAGACATATCATGCATATCCTGTAAGGAGAAAACATGGTCTTTGTATTATTACCACTATCGGTTGTCTGTTTATAGGCAACATCTTTTTCAAAGTTTTGAAGAGCTAGGTAATATATGCTTTTTTTTTTGTAATGTTTAAACCAAGCATGACATTAGTGTAATCAGACTTGATTATTTGAGGTGGATGGGATGAGGAAAGTCAGCTTCGAGTAGGCAGGGGACAGAATTGATGGAATTTGGAAGGGCAAAAGGGGGGTGGGGTGGACTTGATTGTCATATGGTGTGCAATCTTAACAAGTCTTTCAGAGCAGCAGAGCTGATGGTGACTGTGTGACCTTCATGTTGTGCTGATTGTCTTGCATCTAGGACTCCCTGCTGAAGCAGGCCACCAGAAATGAACACAAGGTCAGTGACTGGGATTGTTAGTGGGAAGTAGTTTGGGTGGCTATCTGGAGTGTGTGTGCGTGTGTACATGTGTGTGTGTGTGCGGGTGTGTTTGTGTGAGTGTGGTGTGTTTGTGGTGTGTGTGTGTGTGTGTGTGTAGACGTGGGCCGGATTTTGAGTTCATGCAGAAAGAGTTCTTGCATGTTATGAGCTCACTTCTTAGAAGTATGTCCACCACTTTCTATGCGAAATGTGTTCTGCTAAGTCACACGCTCTCAGAGAGAAAAGAGGGGGATATAAGAATTCTGTATCACCAGGCCTGTCTAAAATTGTTTCTTTTCTTACAGGCTCGGGCTGTAAGAGAAAAAAAAAAAGCTGATAAAACATAGAGAAAGAACGTTATAAATGGAACTTGCAGCTTTGTGTGTGTGTGTGTGTGTGTGTGTGTGTACATGAGGGAGAAAAAAAAAAAAGGAATGGCATACAAATAAAGGAAGAAAGAAGAAAGACACATTGAAGATGTACATGCAAGAGAATGTCTTAATTCATGTCTGAGCTGCGCAAAGTACACACTTTTAAGTGTTTAAATACCAAGTATAATTGTAGACCTCTTTCCACATTTTTGACACAAGACCTGATTGGTTCTGCTGCTTCTATCTCCAATACACCATTCTTGTAGGAATGGCACAACCCTCTAGCACCAGTCAACTACAACAGCAGCAGCAACTCGGAAATTGTCCGTGAAGTGAACAAATGTCCATTCTTCACCAAGACAGGGGCATGTCGATTTGGTGACAGGTAAGTGCGAAGCCTAGATTATGTTGCTGTCATTATTATCGTAGCTGGTGATCACCCTTCTTGTGTGTTAACTCCATGAAGAGTTCTTGGGCCATTCTGCTGAAGAACGTCTTCCCTGTCTGTTCTGCATCTGTGGTCAGTCAGTCATTTTCTGTCTTCCCTGTCTATTCTGCATCTGTGGTCAGTCAGTCTTTTTCTGTCTTCCCTGTCTGTTCTGCATCTGTGGTCAGTCAGTCTTTTTCTGTCTTCCTTGTCTATTCTGCATCTGTGGTCAGTCAGTCTTTTTCTGTCTTCCCTGTCTATTCTGCATCTGTGGTCCTATATGCTGTTTTATGGATTTGCGCATTTTGTTAGTTGGTGATATGATCAGTATGTTTGATGTTTAGTATCTTGTGGTAACGGCTCATTTCCATGGTTTGGATTGTGACTGTTGAGGACCCTTATATAGCTCTGAACAGGCTTAGTAGAAAGAGTGCTGAAATATGTATTGCAAGTCAGCCACAGCCAGGTTTTGAAATGATCAGTTCACCTCGTATGTGTTCTTTTTTCTCAAACACTCTTCTGCTGTGCTCTAGTTTAAAAAAAAAAAAATGTTTTTTGTGTGTGTGTTGTTTTTTTTAATATTTCTGCTACAATATTGGAACCTGTTATAGTTCTGATTGCTCTCTAAATTTTTTTCTTTTTTTTAAACACATAGGATGTCCTGGTTTAAAGTTCTCTGTCTCTTCCCCATTGGCTGTTTCTCCCTCAG
Source organism: Conus betulinus (assembly GCA_016801955.1). Taxonomy (NCBI): domain Eukaryota; kingdom Metazoa; phylum Mollusca; class Gastropoda; order Neogastropoda; family Conidae; genus Conus; species Conus betulinus. The sequence goes on from JADBJO010002295.1 coordinate 258,321, forward strand.
TCTGCTCCTCCTCCTGTGTGCTTCTCCCTCACTGTGCTCTCTTCGTCATTCTTTCTCTTGCTGTAATCCACACTGTTCTTATCAACAGAGATGAAACTCTGATGTGATCATGTCAAGGAGTACCTAATCTTTTCTGTTATAAGCCCACCACCACCACCCTCCCAGTTCCCCATCCCTGGGTTTTAATTTCATAAACATTTCTTGGGAGAGGCATGTACAGATATAGGGGGCATGTGAAGGTATTGTCCTTGGGATAATTAAAATATGTCTGGGAATTTCTAGCCCTGAGAAGGAACATAGCTGGAAAAAGGTGGAGAAGGTTCAGAAGGGAAATGTTGGTGTTGGCCAATGTTGCTGTGTGTGTTGGCAGTGTTGCTCTGTGTGTGTGTGTGTGTGTGTGTGTGTGTGTGTGGCAGTGTTGTTGCTGTGTGTTGGCAGTGTTGTTGCTGTGTGTTGGCAGTGTTGCTGTGTGTTGGGCAGTGTTGCTGCTGTGTGTTGGCAGTGTTGATGTGTGTGTTGGCAGTGTTGCTGTGTGTGTGTGTGTGTGTGTGTGTGTGTGTGTGTGTGTGTGTGTGGGCAGTGTGTTGTTGCTGTGTGTTGGCAGTGTTGTTGCTGTGTGTTGGCAGTGTGTTGCTGCTGTGTTGGGCAGTGTTGCTGCTGTGTGTTGGCAGTGTTGATGTGTGTGTTGGCAGTGTTGTTGCTGTGTGTGTTGACAGTGTTGTTGTTGTGTGTGTTGGCAGTGTTGCTGCTGTGTGTGTTGGCAGTGTTGTTGTGTGTGTTGGCAGTGTTGCTGCTGTGTGTGTTGCTGTGTGTGTTGGCAGTGTTGCTGCTGTGTGTGTTTGGCAGTGTTGCTGCTGTGTGTGTTGGCAGTGTTGCTGTGTGTGTTGGCCAGTGTTGCTGTATGTGTTGGCCAGTGTTGCTGTGTGTGTTGGCCAGTGTTGCTGTGTGTGTTGGCCTGTGTTTGCTGTGTGTGTTGGCAGTGTTTTCTGTGTGTTGGCCAGTGTTGATGTGTGTGTTGCCATGTGTGTGTTGATGTGTGTGTGTGTTGGCCAGTGTTGATGTGTGTGTTGGCAGTGTTGCTGTGTGTGTTGGCCAGTGTTGATGTGTGTGTGGCCAGTGTTGATGTGTGTGTTGGCCAGTGTTGCTGTGTGTGTTGGCAGTGTTGCTGTGTGTGTTAGCCAGTGTTGCTGTGTGTGTCGGCCAGGTGTTGTCGTGTGCACTCGTGTCCTGACAGCAGTGTGGGTGTTTGTGTCGGACAGGTGTTCTCGTGCGCACATGCGTCCTGACAGCAGCACCATTCTGCTGATCGCCGGAATGTTCCAGAGCTTTGAGCTGAAGAAATCCAGTGTGGATGACTATGACACAGGTAGGTGGCTACCACACCCCTCTCCTTCCTTTTGTGTGTGTGTGTGTGTGTGTGTGTGTGTGTATGGTGTGTGTGTGTGTGTGTGTGTGTGTGTGTGTGTGTGTGTGTGTGTGTGTGTGTGTGCATGCAGCAAGGCCAAGGAAACCTTGGAGATGATATTTTAGTGCAAGATTTCACCTGATATTAAGATCACATTCAGACAAGGAAGCTTGCAGTAGAGTGGGCAGATCCATTTGAGCAGAGACAAGGAAAGACAGAGAGAGAGAGATTAAACAACCAGGTGATAAGTTTTCAAGATGAAAGTTCAGTGTCTTCTGATAAATGTATTTTTTCAGTTGTACTTAAACATGCTAGTTATTTGCAGATAGATAGCTGAGTTTTAAAGTGAGATGCCTGATTTTTCTTCCCCCTGTGGAAAGATCTGAAGGTCAATGATATTCATGTTTATGTCAGTACATGTGTATCGCATGTATGTGCTGTGGAATATATGAATTTGTGCAACTTGTATGTGTATCTGCAGTATGACCCATTTTAGCCGTTTGTTGATTTTTGTAAGAAATGTTTCCACCCATTTCTATGAGTTTTACTTCTGTATCTGTATTCAGACATCAACTTGGAGTATGAGGACAGTGAACTGTACAGTGCTTTCCGCGAGTTCTACCACGACGTGGTCCCTGAGTTCAAGTCTGTGGGGCGGGGGGGTGAACGTGAAGGTGTGCTGCAATCATGAGCCCCATCTCCGGGCAATGTCTACATTCAGTACAAACGGTGAGCTTTTGTGCTGTTTGTCTTTCCACAACACTGTGCAGTATTATTGACCCACAAAACAGTTTTGCCATTTAAGAAGGGAATTGTAAAAGCCTTAAGGATGAGCAAGTTATGACTGATGTTCTGGCATTTCTTTTGTTGAATGTAGTGCTGAGGAATGATGTGACAAAGTGGTGTCAGTAAGCACACATTACCCACACTTGGTAGCAGGTTGAGGCTGCTATTTATATTTGTTTGCTAGCCTTCATTGGCAAGATGATTTGAATTTGTGAAAGATGATACGTGCAAAGTTGAAAAGTTCTCCTGTATATTCACTGTAAAACGTATAGCCATTACATTACAGAACTGATTTTTAGAAAAACATGAAACCATTAAAAAAAAGTTTTGAAAATTGAAAAGACAGTGCCTTGATTGGCATTGTCTATGCTGTGACTGCAGTGCCTTGAGGCATTGTCTATGCTGTGACTGCAGTGCCTTGTGGCAATGTTTATGCCATGACTGCAATGCCTGGTGGCAGTGTGTATGCCGTGACTGCAGTGCCTTGTGGCAATGTGTGTGCCGTGACTGCAGTGCCTTGTGGCAGTGTCTCTGCTGTGACTGCAGTTTTATGATAACGGACACAGTGACAGGTCTCAGCATCTGTATGGACAGTGGGAACACTCCAGACAGAAATTATGATAATAATGAATACTTATATAGCACCTATTCTTGGCTAGAGTCTGGGCTCTACCAACTGAGCTATTTCAGTCCATGATAAGCAATTACCCTTTACCATACAGTCCTTCGATGCTCATACAGTCTCATGCTGACATTTTCTTGTTCGTTAAAAAAATTGACATATGAACCGTTTTTTTTTTTTTTTTAAACATGTATATGAGTCAGTATCTGCTTATTTGTCTAACCGTTTCAGGGAGCGGGAGGCCCATGATGCCTTTGTCAAGTTCAACGCCCGATGGTATGCTGGTCATCAGTTGACTTGTGAATTTGTCAGTATTGCCAAATGGAAATCTGCCATCTGTGGTTAGTGCATGCTTCCATTGATATTTTTCTCTGTGTATATAATATGTGTTATGTTCAGTATTCATCATATTATAGCTCAGCCACATGGCACTCTTTCAGGGCAGTCATTTTCACTTTGAGGAAAGAAGTTGTGTTCTGAAGGAGACAAGCAACAAAGACGGCTGTCTACACACAGACAACTGTCTACACACAGACAACTGTCCACACACATACAGACAACTGTCCAAAACTATAACACTATTCATAACATGACAGCTAGACTAGTGACAGATTTACAGCTGAATTCATCGCCTCTAGTTCACTAGAAAAGAGTAAAGAAAAAGAAAAGCAGACAAAAACTGGAAGAAAGATAATGGTGTTATGAAACCAAAGAACACAGGAATGGGAAGGGCTGTTTCTACTGTCTGCTGGTGTGGTGTTACTGCCAGAGTTTTCCCCCAGTCTTGCTGTGTGTGTCTCTCTCTCTTTGTTCTCCTGTACAACTGTTTCTGTCCCTCCCCCTTCTTACCCCTTCCTGTTTCCTCCCTTTCATGCTTGCTGTCACTTCTCCTCTCACCTCCTTCCCACCCCACCTTCCCTCCCCTCTCCCGTCTTAAAACTCTGTAGATTACACACGTACATCCTTGTCCGCTGATCATTACTTCCACCAAACAAAGAAGGTTATGTTTTCAGTTTACTTCAGATGGTTTGTGACATTGGATAAGATTACATAAAAACTACAGAACAGATTGTAGCAAAACCTCTTGTCTTCTGTCTCCTTTAGATCTGTCTCCTTTACAGCTGTCTCGTACATCTCTGATCTGTGATTTTGTTGATTTGTGTATTTTATCTCTGGTCAGTTGTTGACCTTTCCTTTCATCTGTGTTCTTTCTCGCAAACTTCCTTTCTTCATCTGTGTCTTTTCATCACATGTCTTTTTCTTCGCCGTGTCTTTTCTTCGCAGGTTTGTTTTTCGCCAAGCGATGCCCGAAAGGAAAAACATGCAACTTCCTGCACGTCTTCCGCAATCCTGGCAATGAATTCTGGGAGGCTGATCGAGATTTTGAGACTTCGTCCAGACATGACAGACGTGATATCACGCCAGTATGGCGTCCTCGCAGTGAACATCGCAGTCGTCGCCACAGGAGTTCAAGGTCACGTTCGAGATCCAGGTCAAGGACACGTGAATCATCAAGATCTTACAGTAGTCATAATAGGTGAGTCATTCTGCACGATGCACACAGGTGAAATATTACAGGGTTCGTACGCTTCTTGAAACTGCTTGAATTCTGACTGGGAATTGCAAGACCTTGGAAACCTTTGAAAATCAATAAAATGTGGTTCTGTTGACCAAACCTCCTTGAAAACCTTTGAAAATCAAGCCATCAGCTCCAGAAATCTTTAATGTTGCAAAAAGAAATGGCAGTTTGATTTTTCTTCGTTCAGTTTAATGAAAAACTATTTTAAAATAAATTTTTACAAACATCGTTGCGATCCTGGATCGTCGTCTGCGATTTTACCAAGGGAGATAATTTGTAAGTCAAAAATTGATGCAGTTACAAATTATCTCCCTTGGTTGAATCGCCGACGAGAATCCAGGATGCTTGTAAGAATTTTTTTTTTAATGATTTTTCATCAACCTGAATGCAGAAAAATCAAACTGCCATTTTTTTTAAAAAAAATTTTATGCATGTAGTGTAGACAGGTGGTATGAAAATTTGACTATTTTCTTCAAAAATTGTGTTTTTGTGTTCAAGAAAGTCTGTTGAAGCCAACTGTGGTGGTGGTCATTTTGTCTGTTTTCACATTTTTTCTTAGTGAAAAATGACTTTATTTTGAAGGAGATGTGTGTGAAAATTGGTTAACTTCTTATTTTCAAACGCCGTTTTCTCCAAATCACTTTTTTCAACAATGGTTGATGTGCAAGGAGTACAATATCACCGGATCCAGACTAGCTAGCTTGATAATTTTTTTTCTTTTGATCAGAAATGATTTCTGCATGCAATTATATTTTATTTATAAGTCAAAACAGCACGTATTTCTTGCTATTGGAATAATTCCAAAGCAATGAAACGCGAAGCCTGATGGCCACCATATGGAAAAAAAAAAAATTATGAAAAAAAAAAGCAGTTTAGATATATAAAAATTTTTTAATTGCATTACTTTAGCTCAGCAAAACAGTATATAAAAATCCTTTTGTCACTGCATTACTATAGCTCTCAGCAAACAAGAAAAGTCATGTTTCAAGTGCCTAACATGTCTGCTATTATACAAATACAGTTCTTGTCATGAACCTTTTTTTTTTTTTTTCTGTTTTCATAACTTTGCCCCCATTTGTGGTCCCCAGATCACATGAGCTTTGAAATTGCCCAAATATGTTTTTTTCCTTTTTTTTTTTTTTTTTTTTTAATAAGCAATAGAAAACAATGAAGTTTTTAAAGAACAATGGTTGAATTTTCGTGCCACTTCTTGCCTTGAAATAAAATAAACACTCCTTGAAACCTTGAATTTTGTTCTTGGGAGTCTGTGAGAACCCTGTATGAGAGACTTTACAGACCAGCATTGTAATAGATTGTATTGATATCAGTTGAAATTATATTCTTGCATATTGTCTAGACAAGCATGTTATTAGCATTTCTGAATGTTGGCAGTACCATTGTTATTAAGTTGTGTACACTTTGCTTTTTTGAAAAAGTTTTTCTTGTCGGTGGGTTTGGTGAGTTTGAGAGTGAGGTGACTGCAGACAGAAATTGGAGCAAACTTGAAATAAAGAAAAATGGCTTTGCTGGCAAACGAAAGAAACACATTACAAGACTCTTTCTTTGCTTACGGGGTGGGGAGGGAACAGAGAGGGTCAAGGGACTGTACTGTGGGGCACCACAGTCCCTGCAGGCTACAAGCATTCTGACAGTCTACTTCGGTGTATTTAATTGAGGATGATGTGTCATTTGCAGTGTACTGTTTCGAAGAACTCTGTACATATTGCACCTAAAGTCAGTAGATGCGCAGGTCTGCAGGATTTTTTCTGTAAACTTTTTCTTTTCAAGCCTGTTTCTTTGTCAGGTATGGGTTTGCTCACCTCAACTCTGTTTTCTTTTTTTTTTTTTTTTTTAAAAAAAATTCATTCAACATTATTTGTGCTACAGGTCAACCAGGGACAGATCCAAGTCACCTGTGTCAAGGTCGCGCTCTAGAAGAAAGTCTCCAGAGAGGTCACCCCCAGAATCTGGCAAAAGACGGAACACCGCTCCACAGCGCTCTCCACATCGGGATCGCGCTCGCTCCAGTTCCGGAGAATCCTCATACAACGGCAGCAGAGACTCTAAACGAAAGAGATCCTGGCTGTCCAGATCTAGATCCCTTCCAGGAACTGTTCAAAGGAGAGAAACAGTACATCCAACAGAAAACGTAGCAGGTCCCGATCCTCCTCCTCAGAGGGTAAAGGAACTGAAAAGAAGCACAAAAAACACAAGCACAAGAAATCCAAAAAGTCCAGCAAGAAAAAAAGGAGGACAAACGTGCAGGTTCCGCCAGTCGACATCTGGTGTCGGTGCCTCACCCTGACGACAGTGAGGAAGATGTACACCAGATGGGGAACGGGGACCTCAAGGAGGAAGGGGCAGCAGAACATTCTGGTGGCTGGGAAACAGATGCAGAAAAGGGTGAAGTTGTGAATGGAGTAGGATGTGAACAGGAGGCAAATCTCTAAAGATAAACACGGCTTTCATTGAATTTAAAATTTTTTTTTCTATTTGTTGAGTTAATTCAAGTTGGGAGTTTCTGCTTCAGCTACTGGTAAGTAAGTTATGCCAACTGGTTCAGATACTGAATCTTAAAATCCACTAAACATGGAGCTGAAGTATGTACTATGCTGAAGGTGTGCCATCTGTTTTACTCTTCTCTCTGACAAGAACTTATTGTTGTGAAATGTCATTCTCATCTCATGGAATTTGACTTTTTTTCTTTCTCCTGTATTCATTTGTTTACCTGCGGTCCCTGCACAGTCTAGTCTCATTGCTTAGCAGGTGTGATGCAGTGTGTATGGAGTAGCCTGCGTGCCGTGACACCTTCATGATGATGCTAAACTGAAGTGAAATTCAGCAAGATCAGGTGTATGTGAATATTGGTCATCCAATGACTTGTTCTCTGGGTGTTCACTTAAACTAGTTGCTGGCGTAGAAATGAATGGAACAGACAAAAGTGTGGCCAGGGAAACCTTAGCATACCATGATTCTGACCATTCTTAACAGCACTTTTCTTGGATCAGTGGAGCATGAGGAATGTGGAAACAAAATGAGGGTGCTGGGAATAAGAGAGCACAGAATTGTGTGACCCCAGACGTGGCATCCAACAGAATACAGATCGTTTAGTATAACTGGCAAAATGACTGACAGTGGAGTGGAGATTAGCTGTGTTTATTGCCATACAGCCTGATGGTGGAGTGGTGGTTTACTGTGTTCATTGCTATTCAGTAATACTTGGTTTTGGCGTGTCTGAAGATGCAGTTCTTTTTTCTGTTCATGGCTTGATATGCTGTCAGCCTATTGACTGCCAGAGAACAGTTACTCTTCAGTATTCCAGTGTGCCAGAGCAAAAGCTGCATTTCTGTTCGATCCTTCTGCGGTGAACACAGCTCACAGACAACAAAAACAGGCTGGTCGTCAAGTAGTATAGATAGAACTGAGATGAAAACTTTGATGTGTATGTCATTAGTCCTGAAGACAGTCTGTGACTGAAACGTTGAAGATGTTTGCTCTTTTTTTTTTTTTTTTTTTTGCTTTTTCAATGTTCAAATCTTCTGAGCATCCTCAAACTCAAAGATGGTTTGTGTCGCTGTTTTCATTATTTTGCACTCTGTGAACCTCCTGAGTGAAGGAGAAGCTTGCACTGTGCCTCCCTGTGTTAGATAACCATATATATATATATATATATATATATATATGTATATGTATATTGACCTAGCCCTGAAGAGTGTCGGCACTGCCCATGTGTGTGCCAGTCTGTAGAGAGTTGGATAACTGGCCCTTGACCCAGCCTTGAAGAGTGTCACCACTGCACATGTTGTGTGTGCCAGTCTGTAGAGAGTTGGATAACTGGCCCTTGACCCAGCCCTGAAGACTGTCAGCACTGCCCACATTGTGTGTGCTAGTCTTTAGAGAGTTGGATGACTGGTGCTTGACCAAGGCTGACAAGAGGGGTGGGGGGGGGGGGGTACTTCGTCTTGGTGACAAAAAAAGCAGGATCCAGTCGTGCTGCATTTGGGTCTCCTAGCTCAGATATGGTTACAGTGAGTCTGTCAGCTGTCTATTGGAGTGTTTTTGAAGCTTCCCAGCAGCAGCTGGTTGAGCAACATAATGACAGAACGGACACGCATGAGACACGCATGGAGGCAGATATTAGATAAACAGTACAACTGCTACTATATGTGACATGTAGCCTGGTAGTCATGGGGCTCAGTATTCGGTGAGGAATATTACTACAGATGTCTACTCTTGTTTTCTTTTCAGTCCTGTATCACACTTTTAGAATACAGTTGTAAGGGTAGAATTAAGCAAGCATATTATTTGATTCACACTTATGGTCTCATATGAAAGATACATGAGCAACAAGATTCACAGTGTGGCATGTCACACAAGCGGTTCCAAAGTTGACAGAACTCGAGCACAGGACAACAGTAGAAAGTGTTCAGTGTTTTTTCTTTGTAATAAAGATGGGTGACAAGATTCTTTAATGGCCAAGTTATGTGATTCTTAAATGCCCACATGCTGCAAAGATTTTTTTTTTTTTTTTGCGTTACTGCATATTTTGCGTCGCACACTCATTGTAATGAATTATATTTTACATTGGTAATTTTTATGTCGTGTCTGATGGAAAGTAGCATAAAGAAAAATGCCAGGTTTTCTATGGCATAGAGCCCTTTTTTTTGTACATCACATTCCTTAGAAAGAGCCTAGTTTTGTGTGCAGCATTAAAGAATGAGTTCTTTTCTTTTCCCTTCGAAAGGTGTTTGTCAAGTTGAAGTTCATATAATCTTGTGCTCGCATGTTTAATATAGACAACAGTATCACAGCATACAAAGACAGAGAGTCGTCAGAAAAGATCAAGTGGGGTTTGGAAAATGTTGCATACACTAAGGAAGTTATTAGTTTTCCAGTAATTATAAAGCAGGGAAGATGTGCTTCTTGCTTGCTGGGCTAAATCATTTTCTGAATGGTGTATTGATTGCTGACACGAGTGATTTTGTTGATTCCAAGATTAAAGAAGAAAGTAAGCAAAATTCCACAAGTATTCATTGCTTTCAGTATTTTTTTTAGATTTTCTTCTTTCCTAAGTCCTCCATCTGTTCCATATTTCATGCTCAACACAATCATTTGCGGCAAACATGCACACATTATATTATATATGTATTATATATACACACTCCCAAGCTTTCAAGGCTTTCAACCCCAGGCTCGAGCAACGCTGGGGTCCTCGAACAGCATCATGGAACTGCAACCAAACTTGATTCCTCAGGTATCAAAACTTGTTTTGATTACAGTGACATTCAAACTATGATATCTTTTAGTAAGCTGTGTGTCTTGTGTCCAGTGCAGTTTGTCGCTGGACTTACAGGTCCACACTGGTCTGACCTCCACATTCGGCACAGTGACTGTTACCATACTGGGCAGATCAAGACTGAATCACTTGACGTCTTATAAGTCACATTTTGTATGTTGCCACATGGCCAAGCTAAGCGACGCCAGGATTTGAAGATGATCAAATCATTTTGCCATTGGCATTCATATACTGATATAGATAATAAGATTAATATTGCCATGTTTTCAATCGACTGGAATGACTTAGTTGGGGGAAGACTGAAGATTTTTAAGTTCCTAGTCAATCGTGGATACAGATCATTTCTTGGATTTTGCAGCAGGAATGAGAGGGGGGGGGGGGGGGGGGGGATTTCAAAACATAAAAAGAGAGGGGGGGGAACAGGCGGTGATTGGGAGGGGTGGGAGGGTGGCAGGAGGCGTGACTGAGGAGAGGGTGATTAAGGGAGGGGGAGGGGTAGAAAGGAAAGGATAGATAGACAGGGGGTGGGGGAGGGTGGCAGGAGGCGTGACTGAGGAGAGGGTGATTAAGGGAGGGGGAGGGGTAGAAAGGAAAGGATAGATAGACAGGGGTGGGGAGGGAAGAAGGGGATGAGTGGGCAGGGAAAGAAGAGTTAATAGGCAGGGGGGGGGGGTATAGGGGAGAAAGGAGGGCGGGTGGGTAGACAGCTAGTAGTAAATATGTTAAGTACCCCATCAGACCATTCAATATTTAGACAGCTAGTAATTATTATGTCAAGTACCCCATCAGACCATTCAATATTTAGACAGCTAGTAATTACATATGTCAAGTACCCCATCAGATCATTCAATATTTAGACGGCTAGTAATTATATGTTAAGTACCCCATCAGATCATTCAATGGGTAGACGGTAATCACATATGTTCAGATCATTCGGTGGGTAGATGGCTAGTAATTACATAAGTGACCCATCAGATCATTCAGATCAGCCAAGACCTGTCGGGCAGTTAGGGCAAAAAAACTCAGGAAGGTCTAAAGGTTTAGAGGTAATTCACTCTGAGATGACATGGACAGACCCCTGCTTCATGATGATGAAGCGTGTGTCCTGCCCGCTGCTTTCAAATGACACAGACAGGGCAACTGCTTCATGACAATAATGCGCGTGTCCTGCCCGCTGCTTTCAAATGACACAGACAGGCTGCTGCTCCATGACAATAATGCGCGTGTCCTGCCCGCTGCTTTCAAATGACACGGACAGGCAACTGCTCCATGACCATAATGCGCGTGTCCTGCCCGCTGCTTTCAAATGACACGGACAGGCAACTGCTTCATGACCATAATGCGCGCGTGTCCTGCCCGCTGCTTTCAAATGACACAGACAGGCAACTGCTTCATGACAACAATGCGTGTCCGGCCTGCCCGCTGCTTTCAAATGACACAGACAGGCAACTGCTTCATGACAATAATGCGTGTGTCCTGCCCACTGCTTTCAAATGACACAGATAGGCAACTGCTCCATGACAATAATGTGTGTGTCCTGCCCGTTGCTTTTGCCGTCCACTAACAGTACCAAACAGGAAATGTGATCAACCGGTCAGATTTCTGGTCAGAATTGACAGCATGCCAGCACTACTATGCTATGAATTGTTTGATATACTTGTGTAAAGTATTGTTTTTCTTTGGTGACAGAACTCTTGATTTCTCATTTTTAATGTGATGATGTCCTTGATGTGGTCATACATGTTGAAAACAAACCCACAGGCTAAAGAAGATTAAAAAAAAAAAAAAAAAAAAACAAACCAAGAAACAAAAAAACATGAGCATTCATGTTTGATCCGACAATCCTGGGCCCAAGGCCTCACACCATGGGCATGTGATTTGGTTGAATGCATGGATGTAGATTTGAGAAAGAATGATCCAACTGGTACTTAAAGCTCTACCAAGTGATGAACATCTCTCACGTGGCATGACAAATGAAAAAGAAACAACATCTCAGTAATCAAAAATATTTATTTTATAAAAGGCGGGCAAATAACATTCTTTTCTCCTATATAAACGTGTTTGTTTCATACAATAAAAAAAGAAGAACAAAAACAAAAAGGCAGCCAAAGAAGGAAAGAACTGCCTTTCCAAAAAATGAGCTAATTTGACGAGACCAATTCTAAAGGCATGTAAGAACAGGGGACATCACAAGACTAGATTCATTCGGACTAAATATTTCATACACAAGGAAAAAACTCACACACACACACACACACACACACACACACAAAAATAAAAAAGTAAATCAGCTATTGAAGAGCAGTCACTTGCGTGAGATTGCTGACATGACAAATTGTGAGCCTTGTATGAATAATTCAATTTTTCGGAGTCCGATTGTCATTTCTAGTTTAACAGTTTTGGCAAGTGTGACGCTCTCAAGTACATATCAACAGACACCAAGTTCTAATACTGTAATACTATGTATTATTTTTACTATTTTTTAAAGATATTTTCTATGCTAATAGGTAGACCCAACAGTTTTTTCAAGAAAAGATTTTTTTATATGTAAATACTTAAATCATTTTGGAATTTTGCATTTCAAAAAAAAAAAAAAAAAAAAAAATGTCAATAAAAAGGATGACACTCGTGATCAGCACCATGTTGTTGTATTGTAAAGACACATATATTTTGAATTGTTGGTGGGTGTCCTAACTCAGACTGGAAGCTGGCACCAACAAGTATTTGTGCCAGTCTGACCATAATATAAATCAGATGAAAAAGAAAAAAAATGCTTCTTAAAAAACGGTGTTATGATATTCCTAAAAAAAAAAAAAAAAAAAAAACTATGAGTGTCATCTTGGGAAGTGATTATTCATACATGTACTCTTGCAAATCTGACAGAGAGATGGACAAATGGCATCTGAAGAAAACACTGTGAAAAGCATGGCAAGGTCAATGTTGGGACAAGGCATTTGACCCGAAATGACTGCAGAAATCACAGAAAGATCCAAGACAACCCTGCCAAAATACTGTAGACTTTTTGCCAGTCAATCAGTCAGATGAAAACACATTACTATCAATGTTTTTGATGTTGTTTGTCCAGGCTAGAGAGAAGACCAGCAGGTCAAAAAGCATTGTCTGTCTATTCCTTTCATTGATGATCCAGTTACTCTGAATTTACTCTTTAATTTCAAGACTAGAAAAAACACACAACACACACACAAATCATTGCAATAGATAACTTTTTTTCTTTCTTTCTGTGTACGCAGACTGATAGTGATACTCCTGCGGACACTGCCTGTAAAGACAGGCAGTGGAGTTTTGTGTGTATGACCGTTTTTATCCTGCCATTAAGGCAGCCATACTCCATCTTCGGGGAAGGTGCATGCTATGTGTAACGTGTCATCCATACCCACGGCCAAATTGACCTCTCTTCTTCCGAAAGTTGGTGATGGGATTTTACATGTGTGCAAGATGATGTGCGTGCATTCACATATGGAACCTCGATTTATAGTCTCATTCGAAGGACTGTATGGTGAATGGAGTCAGAACCGATGTTAACTCTGAGGGAAAAATCCCCCTGTACTGAAATTCGAACCTGCAACCCCAGGATCATGAGTCTGGTACACTACTAACTGAGCTATTCTGGCCCCCAAAAGATAACTAAAACACTTAATTCTATAATCGTATAAAAAATAATTCATATAGCTGCCAGCCATCTGCAGTTGAAATCCCAGATATGGGCACATGAGAGAAGTTTTGGCTTTTGACCTCAACTATATTACCACCAGATCTGAAGTACTTGAACTGAGCAATGTACAAGGATACATATCGTAGTCAAAGGCATTTACTCAACATTCGTTGGTCTGTTATCATACCATTTTATGCCATGTTCCAAAATTAACACACACACACTCAAAATTAAATTCAGTAAATTTTCTTCTTCTTTCTGGAGTAACATCACCAAAGATTTTTTTTTTTTTTTTTTTCAAAGTTTGGAAGATCAGGCAGCTGGAGACTTGTCCGTGTTTGCATGTAAACAATGCTGGACAATCCAAATTAACTATGCCATGTGACAAGTGAAGTCCTTTTTTTCTTTCCGATTACCTTGCTACTCGAATCCTTTTTTCTTCTTGCCTATTGACAGCATTGTGCTTATTTTCATACATGCATGCCCGCATGCACACATGCACGCACGCATGCACCACGCACACATGCACGCACGCATGCACACACACACACACATTCTTATCCAATAAAGTCTATGACACAAATGATAAAAATCCTGATTAGTTTCAACTCTCAACCTTCACACCCACCCCCTTCATCCCTGAAATAATTCATAAATGAAAAAAAAATTCATTTATTTTAGTTTTGATATAATTTGCTGAATCCATTTGTGCTTGATTTGTGTGTCAAGTTAACAACAGTTTACACATCTGTTGTTATCATTAAAATATCACATCAAACAACTATTGCAGTTTAGTGGAGTTGGCGTTCAGCCTTAAGCAAATCCACAAAACTGTTCAAAGTATCTTTTTTGGTTGCAAAAGTTCCAACAGAATAAATCCCAACTATCACATGCATTCCACACTCACACATGCAGAGGGCCAGTATTGACCCACTAAAGACACACACACATCATGAATAAACAGATGGGTATGTTCTAGCTAAAATGGGACAAACCAAAATTTTTGTGTTCCCAACAATGGGATTATTTTGCCATTCTGAATGTTTTTGTTCTGACTCATCTTCTGTGTCATTCCATTGTCACAATCCTTCCGCTGCTCGTTCCAGCTCCCCCACAACAGTGGCGCCCCCTCTCTCGTCCCAGCATTGGTAGTCCACAGGAAGCAGTCAGTGTCAATTCAACGCAACGCAACCCACCTGAGGAGACCGTGAACTACTACCAAGTCACTTCACTGTGTTCAGCAGTGTCTAAATTCTAATGAGAAACAGCATTTGAAGGACACTGCCTATTTAACCTCCAACTGATGACATAATTGTAGAGATGCTAACTAGAAATTTTGTTGATGCAAAATATTGGTAATCTGAGAAGAAAAACGTCAGTTCCTTTGATTCTAACTAAAGTATTCTGAAAGCTGTATGTTGTGTGTGTGTGTGTGTACCCACCAGCACAGAGGTTGAAAGAGATCACGATAGGTATAACGACAATGATAGCCATTTTCGGTCATATTTATGCGATGCGTGTGTGTGTGTGTGTGTGTGTGCGTGTGTGTGTGTGTGTGTGTGTGTGTGTTGTCGCATGAAGAGAGAAATGTCAACATAATGGTTGTATCCTGAACTGACATAAACATGATTCACAATAATTATACGTAAAAAGAAAAAAAAATGATTGCTTGCCATACAGAACTTCTTTCTGAACACAGTGAAATGTGATCGATCGGAACATGTATGTATCTATTCATATCTATACACATCTATACATACACATCCTAAATTAGGCACTTCTTCATCTTTCACAAATATCCACACGCACAGAATAGGGTACATTTTTAACGATGAAAACAATGACCAAATTGTTTTTTAACCAGAATCTATGAACACATTGTAAACATAGGGCAAATCTTTTTCTTTTTCAAAGTGGTCTACTTTTGTCGTAAAGTGTTCCTCATTATCAAACCGTACCTTAAAAACTAGACAAGTGTGGTGAGCAGATGCTATGTTTTATATGAAGAAAGGGAAATGTTCACAGAGGTAGGGAGAAGGAAACGGTAAATAAATTAAAAAGTTTGCTTCCTTTATTTAAACAGTCCAGAGCTCAAGCCAGCGCTGTTTGCGGCGCCCTGCTTAAAAATTAGCACAACTGTCAATATGATTGAGAAAATATGCACAGAAGAAGCTTCAACAAACATCTCCCGTGGATTCAAAAGGTTGAGAAATGGATTCAAAGGTACCACATGACTTGCTAAGACTCAAATTTGATCAAGTGAAATTAGGGAATGAAAAACAAAGAACAATTAAGCAGAAACAAGTTCATAAACCACTTGTGTACATAATAATACCTGCTTGAATTATAAGTCGAATTAAAGAATCTTTGAAATCATTGTAATTTTTCTTTTTTTGGGGGGGGGGGGGGGGGGGGGGGAGGTTGGGGGGGAGATGAGGTTTCAGCAAGCTTATAAAACGTTTAGATTCCTAGGCTTTCAAAAAAAAAATTTTTTAATGGGTTCTTTCTTTATGGGTACTTACCATTATATTAATACACAAACAAAGAGACAAAACAACCAAACACACCAGTGGTTTACCTGCTTAACAATACTGTTTACATAAGTCGAGGATCAATTTAAGTATGGTAAACTTTGTGAATCAAAAGTTGATATATTGCGCAAACAATAATAAAGAATTGATCCCATATTCTGCCACTCACTCAACACCTCAAGGCAATCCATGTGCTGTGCTGCTTAAAAAAACTACGAACACTCCTCCACTTTCCTCACCACCACCCCTTCATCTTAGATCTTTTCTGACAGGGCCATCTCCACTTGTGTTCAAACAGTTCTTTCTATCAAATCCAAGGAAGTTTACAGGAATCGTGTAGCTGGGTATATATACTTGGAGACGATGATGAAAAACAAAAGTCAAAATTTAAACAATCTTTTTTTCAAATTCATCTCTTTTTTGCATATAAAATCTGCTTGGTCTACTTCATCTGAATCCAAAGAAAGTGAATGATGACTTAAAGGACCAAAGATCAAAACGATTATCTCTATATACTTGGAGACTACGATGAAAAAAACAAAGTAAAAAATTAAACATTCTAGTTTCAAATTCAGCTTGCTTGTGTTTAAAATCTGACTGATCTACTTCTTCTTGGATACAAAGTGAACAATGACTTAAAGGACCAAAGGTCAAAACGATATCTTTTTTCACTTCTCTTTCAGCCAGAATTTTTTACCTCATGCATGAAAAATAGTAATGGTCTCTGATTCACAGGAAGAGATGCATATTTTTCATTATCCATCCTGACGTGTCTCTAGCCACAAATGTCCTTGAGAGTGAAAATCAGAATTAGAGAAACAGAGACTTGTATTTATGGTGTGGTGAAAAAAAGTACATAACTAGGATGGACTGCCTTTCTCATCTCATGCTATTCAAAATAACATTTACCCCCTTAGCTTTAAACAAAACTTGATAATGAAAGAAAAGAAGTTGAATCCTTCTGGGTAGTTTAAGATCTCTCTTTTCCATCGTGTTTTCTTACTCTTCATAATTACACTATGACACAGCTCAGGTTACATGATTCACAGAATACTTGATAATCGTACGGTTGGTCGATGCTTGTCAGAGCATTTATCTTTCACCTGGATCTAATAGAAACATTTTGGTTCAATATTTTCCGACCCTTACAGATCAGGGAAGGGAATGTATGGATTTCATGCATAAGCAAAGTAACAATTTCTTAGACGTTTGCATGAAAACATGATGTTGCCAGGACTTCAAAACTACCCTACTGTAATTGTATGGATCGGGAGCACTCAGAATCTCAAAGTGAGAAGACAGACCCAAAAGCTTGTTCCTGTTAGCTGACACTCCGAGGTCAGAGTGATGGGGGTGGGTATTAGAAGTTTAGGATCCCTAATGGCTGATGGCCATCCTTCACATGTATATGTCTGAATGTTCACTTACACACTCTTGCACCACATGATTTGAATTGACTGAAGACAAGAGACAAAATCAGTGGATGAAGAGAGAGTTGGGCACGGACAGGAGGTGGGAACTGGGAAGACTTGGAAGCAGGGGGGAGGAAAGATTGGAAAGGCCTCCAGGAGAACCAACATTTAAAACACTTTGGTGGATTTGTGCAACAAGTCGATGTACAGGCACAAGAAGAGAAGGCAATCAGGGGAGGTGACCTGGTGCTGGCCCGTGCCTCATCAGCGGGGCTAGAAGGAAGGTGAGGACAGGTAGTTGCCCACGGCCAGCCCATCTCCTCCAGGATGCTCTTGGGCTCGTCAGTGTCCTGCAGGGTGGTTTAAGGGAAAGAAAAATCAGAGAGAGGTTAGTGGGAATTTCTTTCAAGCAACAATTAAAGGTTACTGATCCTCAGAATTATTCGGCAATTGACCTGGGCTGTCTCTCTCTCTCTCTCTCGCACACACACACACACACACACACACACACACTGTCTATGCCTACAGAATGATACATAGGCAGGAAACCAGAAGGATTTGTGTATATGAGTGAGAGTGTGTAGGTGTGGTGTATGTGTGTGTGTGTATATGAGTGATATATGGCAGGGTTACATCAGACCAAAACGTGGGGGGTTGGGAGAGGGGGGTCTTGAAGGGGTCAGTGTTTCATAAACACTGACTGCTCCCTTTACCGACAACCCAAGGGATCCATCAAGTTCTCTCTGTGATATGAACTATTCGAAGCATGCAAGGCCTTGTGGGTTGGGCGTTCAGATTCTTGTTCCAACGTCCAGGGTTTAACGTCTGCTTGAGGCAGTCAAGTTGGAAAAGATTTTCTTCAGAGTTAATATCAGCACGGACACACAAGTCCCTCCTGGTCTTTCAGATGAACCTGAGAAACAAGGGCAGACCTGGCCAACAACATTGCCCACCTGTACCGGGCAGGCCTGGCCCAACAACATTGCCCACCTGCACCGGCAGACCTGGCCAACAACATTGCCCCCCTGTACCGGCAGACCTGGCCAACAACATTGCCCTCCTGTACCGGGCAGTCCTGGCCAACAACATTGCCAACCTGTACCGGGCAGGCCTGGCCAACAACATTGCCCACCTGTACCGGGCAGACCTGGCCAACAACATTGCCCACCTGCACTGGGCAGTCCTGGCCAACAACATTGCCCACCTGCACTGGGCAGTCCTGGCCAACAACATTGCCCATCTGCACTGGCAGTCCCAGGAGGGCAGTCCTGGCCAAACATTGCCCACCTGCACTGGACAGTCCCAGGAGGGCAGTCCTGGACAACAACATTGCCCACCTGCACTGGACAGTCCCAGGAGGGCAGTCCTGGACAACAACATTGCCCACCTGCACTGGCAGTCCTGGCCAACAACATTGCCCACCTGCACTGGGCAGTCCTGGCCAGCAACATTGCCCACCTGCACTGGGCAGTCCCCATCCCTGATCTCAATCAGATAGAAAGGAAATGGGACAGGCTTAGACGAGCTGTCTATGGCATGCCCACGTAGAGTGGCCGTCTCATTCCCTGATCTCAATCCTGTGGAATAGAAATGGGGCAGGCTTAGACAAACTGTTTATGGCATGACTGCACATTCCCAGACCTTGGTTGCCCTTGAGAGCATGCTCAGAGCTCAGTGGAGAGAGAGGTCCCAGAAGACCAGCCCAACAGGCTGATTGCTTCCATGCTGAGGTGAATCCAGGCCTGCTTTCAGGCCATCGGAGGTCACACCAGCGGTGTAAACCAAAAAAGACAAACAAAAAAATGTACTGAATAGTGCTTACCTTCAAATTATGGCTTCTGATGTTGACCTTTGTAGTGATTAATTTGACCCCTTACTCCTTGGCCTGTCATTATTTGGGGGATGAAATTCATGAGGCATGCGATTCCTTCACTTGTGAAAGATAAAATGTTGAAAATGAAACTGAAAAAAAACACAGAATGTGTCTTTTCCAGAATCTGATAGATTTCAAATCTGGTTGCTTGACATTTTGTGAACAGTATATTCACAATATCACAAGAGAAGACCTCAGTCCAGTGGCCCCCCAAGTCAACAGGGGAAGCTCTGGCAATGGGGAAGACAAACTGTCCTGGGATCTTCTGCAGGGGTGCACTGAACAATTTCATATTTTGGAATAAATCAGTATCTGAGGATATTGTGTGGTAGTCCACATTCATTCTTTCTTTAATTTGAAAATGGCTTGGCAAAAATTTGTTGAGGAAAAGATATGTTGAATGAAGGAGAGGAGGGGGTGGAGGGGGTGTATAAACAGACAGATATATAGATACACGAGTGTGGGAAATAAGAGTGAGCAACCACTTCTTCCAGCATTATGAATGATTTAGCAAAGGTGCCTGTGTGTGTGTGTGTGTGTGTGTGTGTGTGTGTGTGTGTGTGTGTGTGAGTGTGTGTGTGTGTGTGTGTGTGTGTGTGTGTGTGTGTGTGTGTGTGTGTGTGTGTGTGTGTGTGTGTGTGTGTGTGTGTGTGTGTGTGTGTGTGTGCGAGTGTGTGTTGTGCATGCGTGTGTGTGTGTGTGCATGTGTGTGTGTGTGTGTCTAGTGTCTGTGTGTATGTGTGTGCGTGTGCGTGTGCATGTGTGTGTGTGTATGTGTGTGTGTGTGTGTGTGTGTGTGTGTGTGTGTGTAACAACACTATTAAGAAAGTTACCACCTATTTACATAATATATGCTTGCAACATCAGGCAAATTAACCAGCATCAATCATGACTTGAAAACATTAACTTACAAGATTTGTTTTGTTTGTTTGCTTGTTTTTCTGTTTGTCATTAAATCATACACAAACATCCATTTAATTTGTTACAACACATTCAAGAATAACATGACTTCAGGGTAAACTTTGCACCAACTGTAAATAATGACTCACAAACAGTTTGCCATCAAATTGCACAAAATTGTCAAGTGTATACAAACATTATCAATCATCAATTGTGCATATTTAACATTATCAATAATCAATCATACATATTGATCATTAAACATTTAGATAGAAAAAACAAACTTTTGTTTGCATACATAAGCGAATCCTTGTTTGTAAGAAGGAGTGTGTGTGTATGTGTGTGTGTGTGTGTGTGTGTGTGTGTGTGTGTATGTGTGTGTGTGTGTGTGTGTGTGTGTGTGTGTATGTATGATGGACAGACCTTAAATGCAGGATATAAGGACACACAATACAACAACTTACCTGCTGGCAGTTCCACCATGGTCACATTGTTTCAATGAGCATACATGTGCATGGGTGTATGTGTGTGTTGATGATATGGCCGTCAGCTCACAGACCTATGTTTCGTTATGGGCATTAACAGGTAATGAATAGCATTTGTTGTCTGTAGTGCATGCATTATGAAAACATGTCTTTAAAGAGTAGACGGCTGATATGTGGTGTGTGTGTGTGTGTGTGTGTGTGTGTGTGTGTGTGTGTGAATGTGTGTGTTGTGTGTGTGTGTGTAACAGTCTGCTAGCACCTTCCATGATGCAATCATTTTACTTCAGATGTCCTGGAAATTCAATCTTGCATTGATCATGTGTTGTGTTACAGCCATGTGTGTGATGTGAAAGCATATCTGTACAATGCTGCTCTTCACTTGAGCAAACTTTGTCTGATTGTTGAGCTTCAATCTTGCATTGATTTTGAGAAAGATGAGCCATCCAGAGAGAAAACTTGACCCCTGTTGGTGTGTGCTTGACTTAGTCACCATGGTTTCCATTTGTTGTCACACGATGTTGTTGTTGTTGGCAGTTACAGGTCACTGGCAGATTGTATTCGGCACTCTGATTTCAGAAGGAACAGATTCCTTCTCCGATTTTTACAGCCTCTGTGGTTTTTTGTTCTAAAATGATGAGTTTTTGTTGTTTGTGAGGATTTTTTGTTGTTTTTTTTTACAGGGGGGGGCAGGGTTTAGTTACTTTTTCCTCAGGCATCATGGAAAATAGTTCTGGCACCCAAGTTTTTCTCATGGAAAGATGTTGAAGAATTCGAGTTCATTGTCACAAAATAATCGAATCCAGTTTTACTACTGTCAGCTTTGTAGAAGCCAGGGAAAGCTGTCGTAACTTTTGGACTTTCTTTCTCACAAATCATATTGTGTCTTTCCATTGTAAATAGAGTTACCTTTTCACAGTTTATGGGTCAAGCCAAAAGATCCAGAGAGTCATCTATTTGATTTGAAGTGCAAGCCAGGTTAATGATCAGTATAATCCATCACTGCCAGCCTTCCAGTGTCAACAGTCAGGGACCAGGGGATGAGGTGGGGGAGCAGGGAGGTGTGTAATGGAGAGGGGTCAGTTCCACTTTTGGCTGCAAGCATTTCTCTCACTCCTTTATCTATCAGCTGACGAACGTGGGTCTTAAAAAGAAAATGCATGTTCCATACATATAGTTGCCAACTTCACTTTGAGATATCATTTGGGCTTTATTCTGCAATACTTTACCATCACTATCTTCTTAAAATGACATGCCAATCCCATGTTTTAAAAGAAAATTTTGACATTTTAGATTAACAAAAGAGAAAAAAAAAAAAAAAAAAGGAACAAACAAATGCAGAATTAGGGGAATAAACTCTAATTTCAAGAAATTCCATACACATTCAGGAGTGTTGGCAGTTATGGGATATCAACAGTGCATTACAGGTATGCCCTTTTACATCCATGCTTATGGCATTTTCTCTCTTTGACTGAACTGACCCATGGAGCAACGCTGCTGTAGGCATGCCCAGGAGAGACATGTAGGCCATGAAATGGCAGGGTCACTTTTGCTGCACAGCAGCTCCGACACAAACTATCGCCATTGCAGATTTCTGAACACTGAATATTACTGAACCCATTTCCACCAGACTTGGCAGACAGTTGTCTAGGGGGTTTTCATACCCTTAACCTGGATCAAGTAGTAGATGAAACTCCACAGATCAAAATGATCACCAACTTTTCACTGAACTCAAACACTGCAAAGCTGTTCCTATGAATGAAATACATTTACAAAGTGACTTGTTCTCGTTGTGTATAAACAGTTTGGGCGATATGAACATTGCTGCCTGGCGTTTTCCCTGTCAAGCTGAACAAAGTGCATGGGTCACACTGCCATTTTCCAGGCAGTAAAACACCATTGTTTCCACTCACGAACTGACGGGGGTGGAAAAGCTCAGTGGGTAGAGCACTGCACTCACCCTCGTGATCCTGGGGTTCCGGGTTTCAGTCTTTGATAGAACATTGTACCTGGGGGATTTTTCCCTCAGAGTTAACACTGGTTCTGACTCCATTTGAAAAAAAAAAGTCCTTTGAATGAGACTATAAACCAAGGTTCCATGTGAGAACAGATGCATAGCATCTTGCAAACACTTAAAATCCGATCACTAAGTTCAGGAACAAAAGGCCAGTTTGACCCATTGATATGGGTGATGCGTTACACATACTTGCACCCTGGATAACAAATCAAAAGAATGAAGAAAGAAAATGGAGAGTGTAATACTGGCTGACTGACAGGGGAAACAACTGAAAGTAGCGTCAGCAGGCAGCTCTTCAGTAGGCTCTACTCAGGTAGGCAGCCTGTTGTGTAAACGGGAGCATGGATTGTAAAGTGCTTAGAACTTGGCATCTGAGGACAGGTGCTATACGAGTACTTTTAAATCAAAATAACTACCTCAAAGGACAGATGAAGGATCCCTTCAATCTTGTGCATGCTCTCCCCAACAAATTTGTATTTTATCACTTTTATCAGATATGGAATCTAAAAATCAGCTGAAAATGATTGACAGTGTTTAACCATGATTCAAGGCTATAAGCTTTGTGAGTATGTGACATTTGTTTTAGGCAAGCTTGCGTACTGTGTACATTTTATTTGTGTACACATTTGTGCAAGCGCATAGGCAGATACACATGTACTGGTAAGTGTGTGTATGATTGTGTGCACACAAACTGTACAACTTACATGGTGTGTAATACATACCAACTTTAAATACACACATCTGTGTATATGTGGATAGGGTTGATGACGACTTCCAAGTGTGTGCAAAGGCATAGGAGAGCATGCACGCCTTTTTGCCTGTGCACATGCGCAGAGGTTGGAACAGGAGTTAGCAGGCACTTGAAATCCAGACTGAAAGTGGGCATGCTGTGGAGGTGTTATCACAGGGTCTTCTGACATGCTGTGGAAGGAATGGAGGAGAGTCACACACCGTGTTAGTCACATGCCCACGGTGGGGCCAGGGAAGGGAGCAGACAGGGAGGGAGTGGTGGAGGTGGAGGGCATTCCCAGACAGCTGTCAGTGCATGCAACAAGCCGCCCAAACACAGGGTGAGGAGACAAGACAGTCAGACCTGTGCAAAACATTCAAACTACTGTTTCCCATTTGGCGTCTTGGAACTAGACATGTTTCTTGTGTCGATCATTACACACTGAGTCTCACCTAAACCAGATACCAGCTGATCACAATCAGATCTTTGCCCTGAACTATTTCAATTCATGGGGGTCATAGCCCAGCTGACCGCAAATGGCCATACCACGGTCCGGTTGTCACCTCATCCCCTTCATTTTCTACTCAATCCTGAGGACTGAAATGGTGACATGTTATTCTGTGCAATGGATTCATGAAATACAGAAAATAACAAACTGCACAATAACTTGTACTGCAATGAAGCACAGGGATCATTTCATCAGACAACTGCCTCTGATGATTCACATTCAGCACGGGATGAAAGGGGAGTGAAGAAGGAGGAGGTACAAAGAGTGGGAGGAGGAGGAGGTGAGGGAGGAGGAGATGGGGCAGTGGACTGAGACAAGATAGTCAGCAGTTTATTTCACTTTCCTCTGGACTACTCTCTGAGCAAG
>JADBJO010002295.1:285000-326221 GCA_016801955.1 Conus betulinus
TGCATGCTGCACTGTACTGACCTTGAACTTAGTTTAGTAGGTTAACATTACATTTTAGCTGATATACCTTTTATGATATAGGGAACTAAAAGTAAAACAAAGGACTACATATTACTGTTATATCTATTATTCTTTCCTTTAAAAACACAAAGTTCATTTTTAATTTGTGAGGTACAATTTAACAACTGTTAGACTAATACACAAAAAGAGCCAGCCTGCGTATGCCTTTTTTTTTCTGTTTGTAATTCATTTCCCAACACAACACACCTAACAAGTTTTCTTTTTTTTTCAATCCCATTTCAACAATAAAAAAAACATATCAAGCACAAATGATTACTCTTCTCTCAAATTGATTTTTTTTTTTTTTCGTAACTCACTCTTATTCTCACTCTTGTTGCAGTTACTCTCATTCAAGAGTTGTTGAATCTGCTTAACTGATTTCTAATCTTTCCCCTAACCAACAGACTTCTTGATCAATTACCGCAAAGACATTAAATGCAAAATCTTCATTGACTGTTCTGTCCAACCATTCACTGAGCATATGACTTTTATTCTGAACAGTCCTCTAGATTAAAAAAAAAAGGACTAATCAAGCAACTAGCTGTGCTCTATGCTGCTGTGTTCTTTACAACAACAAAGACACACATACACAAAAACACGATTTTGAAGGGCACAATCAACGCAGACTAACCACCCCACTCCCCCCCCAAAAAAACGGCACAAACATTGCACTTCAGTCATAGTGTGGAACTAATGAATGAAACGGATGGAAACAGCAAACAAACAACATCTTTCCACCCAAATATCAAGACATCCGTGAGGGTGACAGATGAGGACATGGAACATGGAGCTGATCTCAAAAATGAAACACATTACGCAGAAACCATAGAAACACCACTTGTAAATATCCAGTTTTTTGTTGGCAGTTATACAATTATGATCATTTTTAAAAAAAAAAAAAAAAAGAAGATCAAACCTAATGTCATGGAAATGCTGTCATGCTTACAAGTCTGTTATTTAAAATGAAAATGTGTGTCACAATGGATGTCAAGGCTACTCCACAATGGATGTCAAGGCTGCTCCACAATTGATGTCAAGGCTGCTCCAATCATTCGGCCAATCCTGCTCATCCATACCATGCAAATTACCTTCTCTTGGAGGGTTACAAAAAAAAAAAAAAAAAAAGAAAAAAAGAAGAAAAAATAAACACTAGTACCCTTTCCATCGTCACAGGAACGAACATATCCAGGAATGTGTCATGAAATTTCTGCTCCATAAAGTCAACCCAGTCAATACAAAAACCAGAGGGGAAAAAAAAAAAGAGGAAATACCCAAGAAAAAAAAAAAAAAGCGACTGCAGTCTAACTGTCATGTGCATTCAACTGAATGAAGATATAAAGAAATAAAATGTAACAACGAAAGCAATAACGGCTGACAGTATACACTGAATTAAGAAATTTCCCAAGAGTACAACAAGAATTTTAAAAGCTGACAAATGAAACAAGTATTCATAAAAGAGATGAATAAATAACCACAAGATGTAGGTAAACAGACACGTAAAACTGAAAAGTTGACAGCAGATGGATAAAAGAAACAGATCCAAAGTAATGGTTTCTGTTTCCTTTAAAAGAAAAAAAAAATCTTTTTGTCATATAGACAAAAAAAAAAAAAAAAAAAAAAAAGCAAGATCATGATGATGCTATCCACAAATTGAGATGAAAAAAAAAATCTCCTTTTCCATGAGTCAGTAAAACGGTATACTCAAAGTTGCACAGTTCACAAGGAGGGAGAGAGGGGGGACTCTTCAAGCATGCATCCCAGCTGGGAGGCGGGGCGACAAGCCACTCCCTTAGCCTAAGCCATGATCCTCGAAGAAACCTTGCGGAGTCTCCTCCTAGACGAGACAGAACACACAGACAGAAACCATGAAACACTCAACACCTCTTGATGGCTAATTCTGAACACGTACGTCACACACACAACACCGAAAAGATTCAAAGATTAACAACATTGAAGTTTTCGTGGCTTTTTTTCGTTTCCCCCTATAAAACAAAGAGCAAATTTGGCAGCAACAAAGAAACAAAGAACGCTGAAAGAAATAAAGCACATAATGCCTCACAAAGTAGCTGATGCAAAATGACACTTTAACACTACATTAACGAAATTTGGTTCTTTAGTTTTGTTTGCTGACAATTTCCACACATTTTGTCAACATGCATGGACCAAAACTGATCTCCTGATATGCACAAACTCAAGGAGCAAAGTAACTTTAATATGAGCTGAGCAGGGGGGAGGGGGGGGGATGGTTTATGTAACCACTGCACTGAAACAAACCTGCACACTACTGACAAAGCATAGCAAAAACAATGAAGATTCAGTTAGGTAAAAGCTTCAATGTATTTGTGATTGTTTTGGAGATATATCCAGACATATATGTACGACTCAAGTTGCGTTTCCCTGAAACCTAGAAGTTTGTTTGACATCCACAGAGCTGTGATCTTCTCATTCCTCTGAAATACACAGCCTTTAATCTTTCACATGAGTTCTCCAAAAACCGGATCTAAAATGACAATATGAAGTACTTCATACCTTTGCTCTGCCATAGCAGTTCTCCCAAAACCAGAATCCCATGTGAGATTAGGTTTTCAACTACTTCATGTACTACTGTGATCATACAGGTTGTCTTCTGAAGAGGAAAGCATCTTGCAATAAGCATATCTGTGCACTGAAAAAAACATGCATAAGTAAAAAGTGAGTTCTAAAGCTAATAGCATGTTGCAAACAGTACTGGTGGTTAACAGCGGCTGTAAGAATAGCCAGAATGGAACTTTTCACACCAGCTCCCACCATGTGTCACTTAACATTGTACAGCCTTAGACAGCTGATGCAAGGTACTTGTTTATGATGTACTTTAGCAAATTAAACCAGATTATCATTATGAGTGATCACAAGCAAATCCAGCCAATTCTGCAAGACATGAGGACCTAAACTGTCCTTTGATTATCTAGTTCTGTGGTTCTTTCTTTTCTTTTTCTTCTTCTTTCTTTTTTTTTTTTTTTCTTTTTTGCCTTTTTTTCGTGGGGGAGGGTGGATTGGGGTTTTTTTTTTTTTTGCTTTTTGTTTGGTTGAATGTTCAGTGTTCACACACAACTGAACTTTCTCTTTTGAGCACTTGAACTGCGCTGTGCAATGTGACATAGTTGCATAACTAACAGATTTCACATTAGAATACATCTGTAACAAATGCTTCAGCTTTCTGAAATATTCCACGTACTGAAACATTGAACCCTCTCCTCATATTAACTACGATTTCCAACATGTTGACAGCTTTAACTGGTCTTCTGACATCAGACTTTAATAATTCAGCTCTTTGAACAAAGCTTTACAACCTGTTATGGCCCTAAACCAATGCCTTCCCAGTCTTACCATGAAAAACCACGGTGGGATCCATGTCATGCTGAAACATGGTTTCCTGACTGACCACACCTGGACTGTTTGTTCAGCTGAGTCCATGAATAGAACAGTGTGTGGTAAGCCTACAATTACAACTACCAGTGAAAGCTACAAAGTACACAAAGAAATGATGTGCATAAGGTGTTATCTAACTATCCTACAAATCAAAAACAGCAAACACTTGAACAACTGAGCAAAAACAAACGCCTGAAAAATACTGAGTTTCATGAGGAGCAAAAAGCCTGAGATGGAGGTGAGTAAGACCCAATACAAGAACCTCTGAGAGTGATTACACAACATCCACCTATTAAACTTTTTTTAAGATCCTGAACACACATTAACTACCAGGCTCTACGACTACAGTATTGTCATTGTGCAAACCACACATCTGCAGACCAAAAGGGCATGGGCTATGAGTTGCGGCACAAAGTGTCGCAATTACACACAAACAGTCACAATGCGACACTTTGTATCTGTTTTACTCCCCTCCCCAGTACAAAGTGTTGCACAGCACAACATTCTACTTGCGACAGTTTGATCAGCCTTACCAGCACAAAGTGTCGCAAGCACAAAGTGTCACAATGGCGCTATTCTGCTGTACATGTATTGAGTGAACAAGTGAGTGATGGTAGGTGTAGACAGATACAGTGAAGGTAAGACAGACAGACAGATTGAGAGGCAAAGACAGGACAGAGACAGAGGGTTCATTCATTCATTCATTACTCTGTTCAGTTGAAATCTATGATTGATAGGCAATAATTCTGTCAATCTGTTGAACAATAACTATCACTGGTAAGTGGTGAGACACACAGCTCCATGTTTTAGCACTCTGTGTTCATCAGTTAATTTTGTGAAATGTGCATGGGCCAAGAAAAATAGATTACACCATCATGACTGCAAACAGACAGCTTAGTCTAGAGCATTAGCCCTTTAATTATACTGATGGCTTTGGGCATCTGTGCGGACAAGTGGGAATTTCTGAAAAAAAAAAAAAAAGGCTATATACATTTCCTTTGCTTAGAGCTTTTCAAACATATCGACGCATGGTTGTCACTCATGGCAGATGGTTTGTAAATCCCTTCTCAAGACGCAATAAAAATTGATTGTGTTTTATCAACGTGTCACTTTTGGTGAAGCTGCGGTCCCTGAACACTGTATTTTTTCTTCTGTGGAGTAATGGGGATATATGCCAAAAGGGGGGGGGGGTGGGGATGGGAGCACTGCAAAGTGTATGTTAAAAATGGTGGTTTTGAGCCAAACTGACTAAATTTCAATGATCCGTGAACACCAGTTGGCATGTTTTACGGTGCAAAATGCGTATGCACGTGCAAGAAAAACTGTCTGGCTATGACCTGTGCTAATCCACCTGGCTACATAAGCTGCTGGTCCAAGAAATTCATCACCATTTGACCATGCCCCCCCCCCCCCCCCCCCATCCCCACTGAAAAGAAAACCATACTGATTTTCTGACTGGTCCTTAACTTTTTGTGAAGTCTGTATATTACATGTATTGTATATACGAATGTGAGTATAGGTTAATGAAACAACAGGTACTGCAATTAACACAACTGCAGTGCATGCGCGAGAATTATCTGGTACATTGATGCCACTCTTAAAGCGCCAGAGTTTCCCAGTGACCTATGTTTTTTGCATGGCTCACTAGGGACTCTGGATCTTCAAAGTTGAACACATTCATAGCATAAGGACAGAGGAGGAGAGTGTGTGTGTGGGGAAAGGGGGATGTATGCTACTTGTAAATGGAGAATATTTTAATTGCAACCACATGCTCATGGGCGACAAAATTTGTGGGACGTGCACATTATGTCCCTAGCACACAATAAGGGGCTTTCCCGGCACAAACTGTCGCATGTTCCAAAGTGTAACACTTTGTGTAAGTCTTCTCAGCACAAAGTGTTGCACTTTTGCACAAAGTGTCGCATGTGACACTTTGTGCAGTTGTGACACTTTGTGCAGCAACAGCTATGGATGTAAGCTAATGTTGGCAAAATAATTCAAGCCTCCCTCCTCTTCCTTCAACATCCCAACTACCTACATGCCTCTATGAAAAAGATGGAATATGTACACAAAATCTACAAGCATGATGGTCCAGAAAGACCAAGATCAGACTGGAAATGTGCGTTTGATGTTTATGTGAAATGTCACTGAAAAACATAAAATATAACCGTTATGTACATGAAATATACGATGTCCAGTAAAACTTATGGATATGTAAAAAAAAAAAAAAGAGAAAAAATAGTACATAACATCAAAGTGGCAAGGTTCTGAAAAGTCATTTAATTATATGTATCATGTCTCAAGAACAAAATGCTTGGAAATCATCCACGAAAGTGACAGAAATTTGTACATCAAATATGTACACATACATACATGCCTGCACACACACACACACACACACACACACACACACACTTGCATACACATGCACACACACACACACACACACACACACACACACACACACACACACACACACACACACACACACACACACACACACACACAAAACACACATCCTCACAGATGACACACACACACACCAACTATAATCCAACATACACACACACAAGCACGCACGTACACGCACACACACACACACACACACACACACACACACACACACACACACACACACACACACACACACATACACATCATACACACCATGATCCCGGAATCCTGTGCTTAGACAAGGAAAACTGATCTGATCTTTTCACACGGCAATGGACACTCACAGCACTAACCTTGAGCAGGTGCCCACAGCAGACCCCAGTTCAACCACAACAATGCACACACTACCTGCACAGCAACACGCCTTCCTCTTGCCTCTACAGGACACCACCCAACGACAAAGACACGGCAACCACAGAACACGATGCCAGAGAGGAAAGCCAGACTGTTATCCACAGGAGGTCAGAGAGAGGGGGACAAAGCGCTGTACAAAGAACAGGACACGGATAGAAGGACAGAAGGCTGAGAATGCCTTGCTGGCTGGTGGATGTTTTCATACCGCTGTTTACGCTAATCCAAAGTCATACAGTGTCTGTTCTAGCAGTTCGTCCTTGAGGGAACAACAAGGGCAACATGTTAGCGTTGAACGGAGTCAATGCATTGAAAAAGATGGGGAAAAAATATTCAACATGAAGAAGCTCAAAACTATCACTTTTTGAAAGTATGATTGTAAATCACAACATTTTACAAATTATTCACTAAGGCATGGTTAGCAGCCACAAAGATGCATAAATGTGAACACACACACAACGTCAATGGTGCACAAACTTAGGTTGTGACCACCCCCCCCCCCCCCCCCCCACACACACACACACACACACACATTAAGATCTCTAGATGTTTTTACTTACACACACACACACATGCACACACACACACACACACATATAGCAACATTCAAATGTAAAAACACAGTTCAATGTACATGCACTCAAGAACTCACAAACACAAAGCTAGGACAAACTACAAAAATAGAAATTGAATTCAGCTCATCCATGCACAAAACTCATCACAGATATTTTGCAAGCATTTCAATGAAATGCTCTGTGGCGTTTTTTTTTGACAGTGTAATTCTAACCTTGCAATTCAAAGCAGAAAAATCAGCAACCTCCCAAACACTCAACATCATGTGAACAAACAGACAGTTACGCGGTCTCTTACCACGTTTTCATGTAAATCAACATTGTCAGTCCAAAACCCTGAAGAGACTTACAATGCATTATCAAGTATTATGTTCTATACAATGTCTGACAGATAAAAAACAACAACAACAACAACAGCCAACAATATGAAAGAAAAAGATTGGATTCTGCTCAAAGGACATTCTAACATCAATGTGGGATAAACAAACACTATCTAAAAAACAAAACAAAACAAAACAAAAACCCAATCCCTTTCCCCAAAGCAATGAGAAAGTACAGCAGATGTCTATTTGCCAGATCCATACAATGTCAAACCGTGGCAGATGCTAAAAGCTTACAGATAAAGTATCTGAGAGAAAACTATGATTATTTGCCACATACACTGAAACTATGGCATATGCTCCAAACCTATGCACTAAGCACAAGTTTTATAAGCTTAACTTAACTACCAGAAATTTTCAAGATCCAAACCATTTTTGTCTTTGAAGAATGTGAAAAGATTTAAACACAGAGACAGTGTATAACACAGAACAAACACCTTAAACCATATCATCAGCAACCGACTATCACTGCAATCAAAATAATACCAGTCCAACACCAAAAATCCAACTGCACTTGATAGAACTGCAGTTTTGTTCATGACACTGTCCAGTTTCAGCGTCTCCTCATTTTTTTGGTGCAAGAAAATAGTGCGTGCAGTGACAGCTACGACTTTCATATTCATGTACCCTTGATCAAAGTTCGAATTTCGCCAATCATTAAAGACGTACATGGCCTGAAATCAAGGTTTCAAATGTCAGGGATTTCTAGGGACCTTCAAGGACCAAACCAACCCTGTGGGCAGTGTTTGCATCACAGCAAGCAGCAGATGCCGTCTCCAAGACAAGACAGAAAGCAGGGCTCACCAGTTTCTGAATTACATGTGTGTGTGTGTGTGTGTGTGTGTGTGTGTGTGTGTGTGTGTGTGTGTGTGTGTGTGTGTGTGTGTGTGTGTGCATGTGTGTGTGTGTGTGTGTGTGTGTGTGTGTGTGTGTGTGTGTGTGTGTGTAAGTGTGTAAAGGAGGGGAAAGCAAAGTGGGGTGGGGTTTGGAAAACTGAGGAGGGAAAGGAAGTGAAAAGAGAGGAGCTATGGGAGGTGAGGGATGGGGAAATGCTCTGGACCACAAATCAGGTTCCCTCTACCTTTTTTTTTTTCCCAACAAACCTCCAGCTCTGCACTTCCATGTGGATAAAAACCAACATGGAGACTGCTATTACTGGAAATTTGTCAAAGCAAGCCTGACTGCAGCTACACATATGACAGTCCTGTCCTGACAAGCAGCGTAAGAATAGTGCTACCAAATGGACAGAGATCACGAATCACAAAAAAAAAAAAAAAGAAACTTCAACGCATGCATGAAAAACACAAAAAGTATGGTGAATCTAACTTACCAATGTTCAATCCCATCCACTAAATGCCATCTAGTTTCTGACTTCATGCTTTTCATGTTTCCATGTCAGACACTGATGATCCTCTTAAGCTCTTCAAAGACATTTAACCCAAGGTGGCTCCAACTGTTCAACATGGTGCAAACTAAACAATAGCCATTTTAAGCACGCTGTTTTCTGGAACGAATCCAAGCTGTTAAAAGAAAACAAAAATAAAAACTGAGGGCAGTGCCAAATGCCAACATCAAATGAGTCTGGAAGAGATGACCAGGAATGTCTTGATAGAGACCAAGCAAATTCCTGAAAACTGTACACAGAGTGTTTCAAATTCAAACCATAGGCTAGCGTTCAATACAATCATTATCAGAACATTACTATCTACATACATGGATTGATATATAATCTCTAGGCAGGTTAAACTTCATTTTTTTTTTTTTTTTTTCGCAAGTGTCAACAAGAAACTTTGATGAAAGCCTATGACATTGCTAGGCATCCCTTCATTGCTTTACGACAGCCAGATCAGCAACACTACCATCACTCCTGCATCCTTTCACTGCTTTATGACAGCCAGATCAGCAACGCTACCATCACTCCAGCATCCCTTCATTGCTTTACGACAGCCAGATCAGCAACGCTACCATCACTCCAGCATCCCTTCATTGCTTTACGACAGCCAGATCAGCAACGCTACCATCACTCCAGCAGCATCCCTTCATTGCTTTATGACAGCCAGATCAGCAATGCTACCATCACTCCAGCATCCTTTCCTTGCTTTATGACAGCCAGATCAGCAATGCTACCATCACTCCTGCTGATCAAAGAGAGGGGCATTTTGTCTTTTTTTCATTTCAGTTACTTCCCCCTCCCACCGGCAACATCTCTGTCACGCCTTGAACCCGCTGTGCTACCCTAGCATGCGAGCACAAAACAAATGCTTCCCAAAAACATCTATCATGAATTCCATTGCTGAATTCCTTTCTACAACTTTTTTCCTCCCACTCTGACTTCCCTGAGCCTACATGAACTGATTTTTTTTTTTTTTTTCATTTAGATCGGAACTAACTTACTGTAAAGAACTACCATTGCAACAACTAGTGTACAGGTTACACACCTCCCCTTGCCTTTCCAATATGGACAGCTGACTTAGTTAATTAGAATACTAGTCGTATAACCCACACGGATCGATGAACAGACTTCATAGAAGACCTCACACATTGTATAGTTCAAGTTCAAGTTCAAGTTCCAGACTTCATATCCTACTGTTAGTGCTAAGAAAAAACTCTGAAGAGGTGGGGTGTGGGGGTAGGGGGAGCACACACAGAACTGCAGATCAGACACAGAACATGTCTGGCAGGTGCAACACAAACAAAGGTAGGGTCTAGACTGCAACCAAATCCAACTCAAGGGAACAGGGATGACAAATGAAACTCCAATGGCAGCAAGCAAGCTAATGGCAGAATTACTCAGTTATACCAACTGCCAGGAAAAAAAAAATCAAACAAAAACAAAAGAAAACAAAATCCCTGACAACCATGGGGAGTTGGGATGGGACATGTGGGTTGAGGGGATGGCATGAGGTGATGGGGTGAAAGTGGCTCGGCGCCTTGAAGTATGATGTGCTCAGTCTATAACTATTTAATGGTACCCTCTCAAAAATACCATGACTGGAAGAATTAGGGAGCAATGTATATGCAATTTATCAAAATGTATCAATTCTATATCAAATGCTGTGGCACAGTGGTTAGCATCAGCGATTGTGAGCTAGGAGATTTAAAGTTCAATTCCCATCACCGCCACTCATTCGTGGGATTTTTCTGCCCCAGCTGACCCCAGCTGAGTTTGCTACGCCTGCAGTGGGAAGACTACACACACCACACAGCTGAGTTACTACCACTGCAATGGGAAGACTAGAACCACACAGCTGAGTATGCTACCACTGCAATGGGAAGACTAGAACCACACAGCTGAGTTTGCTACCACTGCAATGATAAGACTGGAACCACACAGCTGAGTTTGCTACCACTGCAATGGGAAGACTAGAACCACACACAGCTGAGTTTCATTCACTGAATGGCGGAGTCTCTGACAGTGTTGCTAAAGTTTCCTGAACAACCCTGCAAGTGTCTGAAGCTCTTAGACTCTATTGGGGTATATAATGCAGCCAAAGTAAGTAAGCCCTGTCATGTAGTCTCTGACAAGAATGCCATCTCATATATCACAATCATCATCTTCACCCTCATTGAACTGCATTTAAAAAAAAAAAAAAATGTAACACAATCTTCATCCTTATCGATCTGCACAGGAAAAAGAAAAGGTCTTTAATTCTGTGGATTTCACGCCCTACTTTACAAGTTCATGCTGAGCAAGTCCCTGAAGACTGTCACTGGACAGATATTGTAGTGCGCTCCACAGGGGAATATTCGGTCACACTCATTCCATTACTAAGCAATTACCGTCATCAATAGGTGGCTTATCAGTGGGTTCTGAGTTTGCTGGATTGAAACAGGCACAGCCGAACATCAGTGTGAATCAGATGTGCCTATACCCAAATCTTTCCATCACCAACGGATAATATAAAACTCAGGAACAACAAACTGAATGTTCATGAATTTTCCAGAACACACTGTATTCTTATGTATATGATCATGTGCAGACAGCATGATTGAATACACACATTTGCTGATGGGGACACAAACAAATGTTTTACCTTTCTGTCCTTGTCGTAAACGGCCACATGTTCATAGCATTATTTCCTGGGGATCTGGCGGTGCACATGAATTTTTGCATCAACTGCTCCCCACTGACCATCGATGTTGGGACTGCAGCTTGTGGGTTGAGCCAAGGTGTGAGTGTGAAGAGAAAGACAGAATGAACAGCCTGCGACCGATGCTACTAAAGTGGGATGAACAGGAAGATGCTGAATGAACGGCCTGTGACTGGTGCTACTGAAGTGGCATGGAAGATGACACAGCAGCAATACCAAGAGCTATCTTTTCCACATCCTATGTTTCTTGCTAACCTGCCTGTACTGAAGAACCACTTGTGAAAGACATGCCTAGGAATGGTTTCACTTGATCCCTTCCAAAGCACAACTGTTCCTGAATATACATGAACAGCCTGCGACTGGTGCTACTAAAGTGGGATGAACAGGAATACCGAATGAACGGCCTGCGACTGGTGCTGCTGAAGTGTGAAGTGTGAACAGGAAGACGGAATGAACAGCCTGCGCCTGGTGCTACTGAAGTGGTTAACAGGAAGACGGAATGAACGGCCTGGGACTGGTGCTACTGAAGTGGGATGAACAGGAAGACGGAATGAACGGCCTGGACTGGTGCTACTGTGGGGGATGAACAGGAAGACGGAATGAACGGCCTGCGACTGGTGCTACTGAAGTGTGAACAGGAAGACGGAATGAACGGCCTGTGACTGGTGCTACTGAAGTGGCATGGAAGATGACACAGCAGCAATACCAAGAGCTATCTTTTCCACATCCTATGTTTCTTGCTAACCTGCCTGTACTGAAGAACCATGTGAAAGACATGCCTAGGAATGGTTTCACTTGATCCCATCCAAAGCACAACTGTTCCTGAATATACATGTAAACCCCATTACAAATTCTTTTTTGTTTTTACTTTTGCTTTTTCTTTTTACTGGAAAAAAAAAAATTAGGATAAGACCCTACTCAACTGGCATTACTGATACTGCCAACAAGCAAAACAAACAAAACAAAAGCAAATCTAAAAAATGAATGAGGGATTGTGAGAGAGTTTAGTGACAGCAAGCAACGAAACATAAGCAAGGACAGGACCCAAATTCAACACACACACACACACACAAAAGTGCTGGGGAAGCCACACAAAAGGGCGTGCAACACAGAGGGACTGACCTCCTGCAGCAGGTCCTGGGCGGCAATGGCTTTCAGCACGTTCTTTTTGCTGGTCTCCTGCACCTCCCCACCCAGCATGAACTCGTCCAGCATGAAGAACGCCTTCTCAAAGTTGAAGATGATGTCTAGCTCACACACCTGACAACACACACAACCCCCACCTTGCAATCAATCATGTGCTGATGTATTATACAGATGTATCAATTCTTTGTAGACCAGAACCCACCCACCCCTTACTGTTAGTTGGGGGTGGGTGGGTTGGAAACATGTAGCGTGAAATGGATAAGATCCCCACACACACTTAGTGAATTCACTACTTTTTTCATGCCGTCTCCAAGGACGACATCTTCTTTTTAAAATTTTCTATACACTCTGCCAACCGACAATTTCATCATCTTTAATACTTTCCAGACGGAAGCGGCAGAGCAATGGCACTTCCCTGCAAATGCGTGCACTGCACGTGCTTACAACCATTGCAGACGCGCGATTTTCACACTTTTTATTTTATTTTATGTCTCTTAATATAAACTTATTTTATTTTACATCTCCTACTATAAACCTAACAAGCAATTGTTATATATCAATGGAAAGCGTAATGCGCAAACTTTGTAATGAGCATAGAATTAAATAAGTTTTGGGTAAAATAGCAACACTACTGTTACAGAAACAACATAAGTAAAACATAGGAGAACACAATGATGTTTTATGTTGTTTGGTTAGTATGACAACAGCAAAATGAGGAAAGAAAAGGGGCATAAAACTTCGCTCTTACTTTGAACAGATGCAGAGAAAGCCTGAGGTATTCAATATGTGTAATCCAAGTGAATTCTTTTTTTTTTTTTTTTTTTAAAGCAAATTAAGTCATTGCACACAGTACACACTTTTCACTGTTTTGGCTTCAGATGATAAGACATATAAAACTATTAAATACACAGAGCAAATAAATCAAGCTCAGATTCTTTTCGATAAACTTGTACACCTATACCCCCCTCATTTTCTGAACTAATTCTAGCACCACATGTTATTCTCCTTCTCCCCCGATATATTGGTGAAGCAGGAAATTCCACACGTGCCTTCCCAGTGCCAGATGGGTCTCTTTGTTCAGACTACTCTGGGGTCACACAGGATATCGCTAGTGCATGTAAACTTACCCTTCCAGTGGCTAGAACCCTGTTCTAAATATCTATGGCAGCTGCATTCCCTAGACAGTAGACGAAAAAAACATGGGAATTTTTTATAGTTGTGCCGTCATGGAGGACGGCATGTCCTGGCAGCACAGCAACGCTGCCGTCACCAGGGAACAGCTCGTCCTGAACGGGTCGACTGAGTTGCCGTCACTATCGCACGGCGCGTCGTGAAAAGGTTAACGAGTCTTATGTATATTATATCTGCCGAGTTGTGTGTAACAGAGGAGCAATAAGGTTGTGTGCATTAAGATAAACCCCATAATACAGAAATAGATAGTTTTAAAGAGAGATGACTGCAGGTGGAAACTGAAACAAACTTAAAAGAAAAACTGCTATGCTGCAGAACAAAAAAAACACAAACTGCAAGAAAAACATGTGTTTCAACCAATTTGGTCTTCTTCAGGCAAGGCAAAGAACATTCAGAACAATGAAAATGAAGAATTTGAGGAGATATGCCACTTTCAGTTCATTCATCATTTTCATTATCTTGAATGTTGTATGTCTTGCCTGAAGAAGAGCAAAGAGGTTGAAACGCATTAAGTTTGTCCCATAATATAGAAATAACAATAAAATCCCCATGATACTGAATTAACGATAAAAGTCATGCATACACATAAACCTCATAAACTTACACTAAAAGGGTCCAGTAAGTTTGTCACAAAGCAATCCCAAGTCTGAAGCCAATTTCAAATTTGGGCCATCTTGCTTTTTTGAATTTAAAAGACTCTCCTGCTCCTGCTCTCTGGTCAAACTGGAGATGATCAATCCTTTTCTCTTTTCTACAATATAATCCACTGATTGCTTACTCCCACTCAAAAGCAGATTTTTGTTACTGGTTTCTTTTTGTTGTGACTGATATGACTTAAAAAAGTCCAATATCGCACAAACCAGGCTGGAACTTCGGCATGCCCACATGCATCATGTCAGAGGTGACACGTCAGGGAGTCATTATCCAGTGTTAGTTGTTTTTAAATTCTTCTCTTTACATGTCTGTTACTTCATCACACTTTAAGCGAATCTCTTGCCACTTTAAACAGCATACAGAGAACACAGCCGCGGAGTGTGTCTATAGCTGACTCTTCTTCTCCTGACATGCTTCCAGATCTGTCAGTCCCACTACAGCCAGAGCTGCCTGGCTTCAAAAGCACAAAGTGTAACACTGTGACATTTTCAGTGTAGCATTCCAACTTTGAGACAAGCCCTTGTATGCAAAATGACAAGTCCGACACAATAAGCTCTGACGGTCGCACTTCGCTTCACACACATGGCATGGTGGTGGACCAAGACAACAGATCTTGTAAGTTCTTGTGTTGTTTTGATATGACCTATTTCAAAAAAAAAAAAAAAGGACTACAAAACCAACTATAAGGCAGTATAGTCTTACTTAGACTTAGATGCTCCCGCGTCTTGCGACGCATGAGGCAGTCAAGGCGCTCCACTGTGCACGGTCCTCAGCCAGTTTGCTAGTGTCACTCCATCCTCTGTCAAAGAGTCTGAGGTCTCTCTCCACTGTCTGTCGCCAGCTCATCCTGGGTCTCCTCTTTTTCTCTGGCCTGCTGGGGTCCATTTAATGGCCTGGTTTGCAGGTCTTGATGAGGGTAATTTCAGACATGACTTAGCCAGTGGAGGTGCGTCTGCAGATGATGGTTGACACGGGGAGCTGTTTGGACCTCTCCCTGACCTCTTCATTTGGCATAAAGTCTGACCATTTGATGCCCAAGATCTTACATAGGCACTTAGTGTCAAAAGCGTTGAACAGGTTTCACTGCCATATAACAGCATTGAAATCAAACTGGAGTTATAAAACTTCAGTTTGATTTCAAGGGAGCATTTCTTGCTGTTTTGTATTTTGTTCAGCTGATTGAATGCTAATGTTGCGCTCCCAATACAACACTTCAGTTCATGGTCGAGGTCATTGGTGTTGTTGATGGAGCTGCCTAGGTATGTGATGTTCTCTACTTCTTCCACTTGATTTTGGTCGATGAGAACATCTGTTGGCCCTTCGTGTTTACCAGTGAGCATGTTTTTAGTCTTTTTGGCACTGATAATAAGGCCAATGTTGCCTGCAAACTTGCTGATATTGTCTACAAGCACCTGCATTTCTTGAGTGGTGCTTGCAAAAGCCGCAATGTCATCGGCAAAATCCAGATCTGAGAGGCTGTTTCCCACGGTCCACTGGATTCCCCCTCCCTGGGCCGTGTGCCTCAAAACCCAGTCAACGGCATGTGCAAAGAGGGAGGGGAGAGGACACAACCCTGCCCCACCCCAGTAACAACCTCAAACCAGCCACTGCAGCCATCATTCATACAGTAAAGTCACAGTGGTCTTTCTTTTTTTTTTTTTTTTTTTAATGCGGTTTCCTCTACTTTTCATCATCTCCTTACTGTACTTGGTATTTTCTTACAAAATACTTCCATGATATACATATCTAGATTGTCTCGGTTCCATTTAAACTACCGTTAAGTCTGAGATGCATGTTTCTTCTTCTTTTTCCTTCTATTTCTGGCATTTTTGTATTTTAAAATGGAATTTCTTCACTATGTAGAACACCCTATCTTTGTCAGGAAAATCATAGCATGTCACCCTAAAAACATAGTAGTATTTGGTAACTCTGGATACCACGTGCCTGAACTGGTGCAGAAATCAAGCATCAGTGTTGATCTTTGAAGTATGGCAAGGGTACATGGGCAGTTAGAGCATTAACTAGCATTGTATTATCAGTGGAAGTGCTTCGAATGTTAAGCAGAATATTACATACGGGAACTGCATGGTACCAAAAGTAGGAAATTTAATGTTCTCAGAAATTTCTTTCATATCAAATGTCCCTAACTCTGTCAAGTTTTTCAAGAGAGAAGGATCCATTATCTTTCCCTGTTTTCCTCTACTATTCTGTTGTACAGATTATCATATAATCAGCACACACACACACACACACACACACACACACAACTCAGAAATGTACATATGAAAACCAAAACGGTCTCTGCTGATTAAATAGA
This sequence comes from Conus betulinus, assembly GCA_016801955.1. Classification (NCBI taxonomy): domain Eukaryota; kingdom Metazoa; phylum Mollusca; class Gastropoda; order Neogastropoda; family Conidae; genus Conus; species Conus betulinus. Next base: position 301,625 of record JADBJO010002295.1, read on the forward strand.
CAACATCAAAATATAACAACAACAACAGCAAAAAGTAAGATATGTGAACTTACACTTCCAAAATTTGTCCAGCAGTTCTACGTAACGATGGATGATCTCTAGCGTCAGAAGCTCGTTGTCCTCGGGCTCAATTGCACAACAGAAATACAGACTAGCATACCTGGTGGAGAGAAAAAAAAAAAGGTATATGATAAGACATCATCAACCTGGGGATCAGTGCTACAGTATGAATATGTGAGTTAACTACAGGCCACACAGAGCACACATTTCCTTTCTCACAGAGATTATTTCATCAGCACCATAAACATTTCTTCACACTAGGGCTTCCCACAAATGGCGTGTGTGTGGGGGAGAAAAAAAGTTACATTTTACTTAGCAATCAGTCACAAAATAACTAAGTTACATTTCACTTAGCAATCAGTCACAAAATAACTGTCACCAAAGACTTCTCTGTGTACAAAGTTGTTTTGCACACAAAACACCAGGAAATGAAATCTTAAGCATTACTACTGATTAACCCATTCCCTGCCACAGTATAAGAGCTTTTCTGTATTGCTGAGTGCCGGGGCCAAATTGCAGTAGGTTCACCCATGTGTTCACAACTCATTCATCTATTGAGATATCTCTTACCATCTTAGATTTTTTGCATGTTTTTTTCTTATACTCTGTGTATGATGTGGTATCTAATAATTTGATTTTGCTGGTCATTCGTGTGATATATAATCAAATATTTTTGTAATAAGTACCCTGTAGTGTAATAGACACCGTTACTGAGTACAAGATCATGAACACGATCCTGCAATAGACACAGTGCAAGCAGGAAGAGGTTAACATACACATCCTTTTTTTTCTCTCTCTCTTTTTTTTTTTAGTACTAGCTCTTAGCACTGTTCCTGCCCTTCATATTAATGACTGATTTAGAGAGAGAGAGAGAGACAGATACAGACGGACAGACACAGACCTAGTCATAGAGAGACAAGACAGAGACAAACAGAAACAGACAGAGAGAGGGAGGGAGAGAGAGACAGAGAGGGAGAGAGTAGGTGAGGGAGGGACAGAGAGGGGGAAATGTGGGGAGACATGGAAGGGAAAAAAAGGAGTGAGTGGGAGATGTGGGAGAATGGTGGGGGGGGGGGGGGGGGGGGGGGGGGGAGAGGCAGACAGACAATTTCAACTGAAAAAAGAAAAAAAAAAAAAAAAAGAAAAAGAAATAAGAGAACCCAGACAAGACCCTTCTAGGATTGCAGACAGACAATTGAGAGTCTTAAAACAAATTCAATGGATTCAATCATGAAGACGCATTTTAATGGTCATTTTGTGAGGTATACACATTGAAATAAGAAAAAAAAAAATTAAAAACAAACAAAATAACACACAAAAAAAGCCAAACAAACAACAAAACAATCCAAGCAACAAAAAAATCCAAACAAATAACAAAAAAATCTAAACAAAAAACAACAACAACAAAAAAAACATAAAAAAGAGAAATGAAATTTAACTTAGCTACCAACACATCAAGGTATTAAAGCCAAGTTGTTTCATACTTTATACTCTAAAATTCTTCACCTTAGGCTGGGCACTTCATGCACAGAGACTTATCTGCTGTAAGCGCCCATGTTACCTTTTGTAGACAATCTTCAGCTCCTTCCACTCCAGGAAGCTGCACATCTTTGGCTTGCGGGACAGCACCATGGTGACTAGCTCACGGACAATCTTTTTCTTCGTCTTGTCCGGGTGGGCGACATACCACTTCTGTAGCCGCAGCTTGCCCTGCCGGCTGAACAGCAGCATGAACTGCATCTGGTCCAAACAACACACAGGCCATCTTGTCATCAATTTTGAGTTTTGTGAAAAAGAAGTTATCAGAAGAGTGTTTGTAGGCTTGAAGGTCTGTTGCAGACTTTCCATTCTATGATTACAAAGTTCCGCCACATTCTGTTACTAGAACTACAGGTGCTGTGTTAATGAACCTGAAATATTACACACACATACACACACACATGCATGCTCATGCACGTGCACAAACACACACACACATGCATGCATGCATACAAACCTGCACACACACACACACACACACACACACACACACACACACACACACACACAGAGTTGTTTCACATATATTACCAGGACTTAAAATGACACTTTAAGGTGTAATTTCATATAAACTTGATCTAATTCCAACAGTATGCAGATGAGCAATGTCAAAATCTTGTAATATTCACTTTTCCATTCAAAAATCATATATAATCACTATCACCAGAATGAAAAATGTGAGCTTGCACTTCACAGCACCACTTTCCTGCAGTACCTTCTCAGGAGCTGAGGCCTTGTGAGAACTCTATGTTTATCAGAGAGAAGTCCTACGATAGGAATGTTTATTCACAAACGCACACAAGTGTGTGCAAATGGACATCCTATGATACAGCCTACAGTATACATACACAATTTAACTGCTTTAACAGTCAGTCAGCCTTCAGCCACCGACTGGTTACAATTTCAATACAACAAATGGGAATGTGATTCAGGTGGCACAGCTATGCATATGAAGCCCAGTTCACATACAAATATACCTGGAAGCTACTGGCCTATGAAGCTCAGTTTACAAGCAGATTTGACTGTTAAAACAGCCCAATTGAAAACAAAGGACCAGCAACAAGCAGCCAGCACTCAGGATGCTGCAATACACACATGTTGCACTGATACATCTGTTCGAACTACGAAGCAACCAGAATACATCAGTGACTCAGTGATGTTTTACCTGACCCCTTACTGTTGACTTCCCTGCACAGTGCATGCCTGGGAACTGCAACGCAAGTGATTCACAAAGCACCTGATGACAAGAGAAAGCACAAGACCATAGGCAGGTTGGCCACCACAACCTGAACATTCACTGATGCATGAACATTCACTGCATGCATCCACCAGTGATACTGTGACAGCCATCCCACATTGCTCTGCCAAGACTTCATCACCCTTTTCTTTGCTGATCTGTTTAATTATACAATTGCTCCTTCTTCCCTTTTCACCCTTCATTTTCCATCTAAGGTGGTTACACCGAATGTATGTGTGCACGCTCGTGCACTTGTGTGTGTGTTTCTATGCAGATTCAGTCACAGGCACCACACATCTGCACATGCACACACATACACGATTACATATATGTCAAAGGCACTACACATCAGGACATGCACACACCGCCAATATATAAATTAATTGGATGTTACCTGGGCATAATGTGTATATTCGTTGGGAAGACATTACGCTCGCAAGCTCTTGTTGTGGTTTGCGGATTGTTCATTGTGAACAATATAATAATCTTTATGGCCCTAACATCTATCACAATTGGATATCAATTTGTTTTCCGAGTCCCCTTGACTATTTCTGATCACCATTCAATCTGCCAGCACACCCCCATTTCTCTTCCACTGTTGATTTACCCTCTATTGATCTTTGTTCATTATTTGGCATATTGTCTATCAAGACAATATACAACCTGGTCAGCAGATAAAGTCAGATCACCATGCAGACATTGATGGACACCCATCAAATGCGAGTTCCACCACTTTGAAAATGTAGTATGCAAGGTTTTGAATTGTAATCATCAATGGGTAAAGAATCTACAGTTATATATTTCAATTCATTTCAATCTTTGCTATGCTCACAAATTAAAAATTTTCCTTCGCAACCAACATGAAATTTTCATGTATTATTTGTTGTTATAAAAGATTAATCTAATCTAATATTTCGGGCAAGTATTATTATTTCCATTGATCGTTCATCATTACCAAAACCCATGAATTTCCTCCCTTCCTTAAACGTCGAAGAAAGTCATTTGTCCTGTGGGACGTTTTCATCGTATCGGGCTTTGTAGTTTGACTCGTTGAGTATTGCTTACTTCTTTTCTCACAGCAGTCTTTAATTCTGACAACGAATTCAACATGTACACGTGTGTGTATACTGTGATGCAGCGCAGTTCTTGTCAATCTAGGATGAGGCTGCATGACGCACTGAACTTGGAAACTGCTTCCCGGAATTCTCTTCAATTTCAATCTTCATTTGGAAGGTCTGCCGTCATTTTTGACTATTATTGATCTGTGTGATCAGAAGCGTAAGATAAAAAGAAAAATAGGTCTATTAGGGACAACAAAAAGATAGCAGAGGAGCTAAAATTGCCTCAGTACCCAAACCGCATACCACGGAGTTAAGCTCCGGGGCAGCGTGTTGTTTAAGGGAGGGGGAGGCGGACCCAACTAGCCTAACCTGGTATCTGGAGTGGCTTTTCCGGTAATCGTTGCGACCCCCAGGTCATGACCAGGACCAGCCCAACCTTATCCTTCATTTACCACGAGGCTTTTTGGGGTAGGGTCTAAGCTGGGATTTTTCTGGAGCTCCCTCTTGCATGAAACCAAGGAGGGAGCCTCTGCTGTTGTTGCAGGCAGGGAGTTCCAGGCGGGCATGGTTGACGGGAAGAAACTGAACTTGTATGGGTCAGAGGAGGTGCCGAGGTGAGCAAATTTGCGTTGGTGATGTGATCTTGTTTTGGTGGTTCCTTTATTAAGGAATTTGTCTGAAGGTATGTCCACAGTGCCATGAATGATCTTACACATGAAGGTTAGCCTCTGCCTGTTTCGCCGTGATTCAAGGGGTTCCCATCCTAGTTCTTGCAGCATGGATGTTATGCCGCTGGTGCAACCATAGTCATTGCATACATAACGTGCTGCGCTTCTCTGCACCATCTCAATCTTTTTCTTTTGGCCTATTTTGTGCGGGCTCGAGCAATACTCTAGGTGCGGGTGTACAAGGGTTAGGTAAGCATTGGTTTTCATGGTTTTGCTCACTCAAGTGTCAGTTTTCTTGACAAACTGAGCTTGCTCTGCATTCAAATTTTGACTCGCTGACAGCTCGGCAATTGAGAGAATATCATGGTGGCTTAAAGGCTTGCTTTTATATCTTACGCCTTTGGTGAACACACTCACATTTCCTGAGCTCTGCATATCTCTGTATATTTGTTTCTCTCTTTTGTCTTCCTTCAGTTAATCCCAGTCTTTTCTCTCTTCCTTAAAAAAAAACAACCCCCCCCCCCCCCAAAAAAAAAAAAAAAAAAAAAAAAAAAAAAAAAAAAAAAAAAAAACCAGCGCTTGTGACAGTGGCATGACAGACTTCTTTCTCTCTGAGGACATACTGTGTGGGTCTGTCCAAGATATTCTGGTTATTACTTCAGATCTTTGCACAATGACTTAAAGAGGATTTTTGCACTCCGACTTTGTCCTACTTCACCCCTATCAAGCTTGTGTACATTAGTTTTTCACATTTATCTTTCCTGTGTGTCTTGTGTCTCTTTTACTTCCCTTGTCAGAGAAGGTGCTGAAGATCTGAGGACTATTTTGCAATTGACGATTTAGGAAGAGGATCAAAACGCTTTGAGATGACACATTTGGGATTCAGATTCCAGTCCTGTATCACCTTTGACATACTGCCACAGGAAATGTGGGCCAGTGCAGTGGACGTGAGATTCCAAGCCTTGAGGACCAGTGACATGACTGAGATACAGGAATGCTTTTTAGCATTGCTGGTAACAATGACAAAGAAGGAAGATTCAGACAGCCTAACACTACAGGTCTGTACAGTAAATCAGCAGGAGAGGTACACATGATACCTGACTGCTTGACTGGAAATCTGAGCAACACTTTTAACTTACAAAAGTATTGTTGCATAAATGACTGACACATGGTGAGTAGTAGCTGCAGGAATTTTTCTCTGGGCAGACGGGCTTTTTGTGTAAGGCCGCAGTGCCTAGAACTACTGCACTCGCTGTAGCTGCCAGTGTGCATGTTAAGTTGAAACATCATTTCCTATTTACTTAGTCTTTATCCTCTTATTTCTTTATTCTTCCTAATTAATTGTTTATTCATTTTCACTATGTCATGTGTAACTGCCAAGAATAAGTTTCAAAATGAGGTAACAGGGCAGAAAATGAAGCAAATTGTAAAAAGATATGGTATTAGTTCCACCGGACAATACCAACACAAAGATAACAGGAAACAAAGAACGAGCAAACATGTTGAGTCTCAATGGCCTCGTTTTCATCCAACACTCATTTTGCGCCGAATATGCGAAGGTAAGTGGTTGCACTGATGGCATTGTAGTGTTATAATGTCTTTTTTTTTTATTTTTGCCAATACGTCAAGTTTTCTTATCAATTAAATTTTTATTGTTTTATTTCTTTTTTTTTCCCATCTCATCTTCCATGCCACTGAAGCGGAACTGCACCCACACCACTCATTCCGCCCCTCCTCTCCCTTCCATCCCCCCATCCAGAGCCACAGCTTGGCCTATCCTACCACAACCATGGCATTGCCAATTCACAGGGAGCAGTTAATGTCGAGCTGTGATGAGGCAACCCACCAGTTGTAGTTTTCAGTGGTACCTGTTCCGATCCTACTAAGCCCCTACTGATGACAACTGTTTAGTCACAGAGCCAGTGTGAGTGAGTTCTCCCCCTGGACATCGCCTCCATATTCATCAAATGAGAGTTCCCATGAATTTGCTGATACCAGTGACCCCAACAGGTCCTAGGCCTGGACAGGCAACCAAAACTGGGCACAAAGATCCACAGCGTTCAGGACATTTTTGTTTAATATAAATGCTGTTCAATGAAGATGAGGAAGATGAACATGGAGGTATCATTTTCCATTCTGGTCTGAGATTGCGCCCCAGGGCTGTATGATATATCCCAGCATCAACCAGGCCCAAGAATGCAATGCAAGAGTACAGATACCTGCTATGTTGTTCAGAAAATTTGAGTAACAGTCCCACAGATGCATCCATGAAGTGGAAGAAAGAAATTCGACCGTGTAGTTCCAGCTGAGTCCATAGCAAACTCAACCATTGGTAAGATTAAGAGCTTGTGCAGGGCAGAAAAATCCTCAAGAAAAAAATCATTAAAAACAAACTTGTAAACAAACAAGCTAACCTGATGGGAAGAACCTCCCAACTGGACATCCATGATGTTAACCACTTCATCAAGGAGGCTGGTTATTACTTCAGTTTTCTTTCGCTTATTTTTCAAAGTATAATCCTTTATCTGTGTGTGTGTCTGTGAGGATGCATGTCAGAGTTATTGATTCTTTCACTGTTTTATCATTTCTCATGTTTATGTGATCAGCTGAGCTTTACTAGGTATGATACAATACATGTATAGTGTTTATAGGTCTGTTTAAAGGTAATTGGTTGTTTAGCTGTGATATTAATACAGTTTACATTGTCAAAAGACTAAAACTACTCAGTCTCACATGTACCAAAGCAAACTATAACCCTTGACTAGCAGTTTTATTCAGCAGTCACTCATAACTGCAACACAACATAAGCACAACCAGAACATAAATAAATAATGAAGTGCATATTCTAACACTTTGCTTAGAGTTATAATGCATTTTACAGTTTTAAGATTTAACAAATTCAGTTATAATGCATTTTACATTTTAAAATTTAACAAACAAATGAACAAACAAACAAACAAAAACTTGACACCTCCAGATTTCAAATCAGATTTTGAGGACAGTGGGTCATTTTGATATTCCCTTTTAAATTCTACAATGAACATTTGGCAATGAAGATGTGTCTAAATTTTCTGTGCATAGCATTCTAACAATCATCACTGGTTAGCTTCTGTAAAATGATAGGAAAGGCAGCAGCCAAAGGGTTAGGAAAGGGAATGGCAGATGATCAAAGAAAGACCATTGACTTTGCAGTTCAAGTACAGTAAGTGTGTGTGAGTGCCAATGTGTGTGTGTGTGTGTGTGTGTGTGTGTGTGTGTGTGTGTGTGAAACATAGAAATTTATCTTATCATTCTCTCTATCACTTCATCATTTTTCATGTATTTAACTATAAGTGACACTGAAAGAAATGTACCAATTCATCATTACTGAGGACAATTTAGCCATGTTGGTTCCAATGAATCAATTATCTTGAATGGCTCAGAAAGCTACATAGACTGTGCAGGTACATCTCTGCTTGCTTGAAATTTCAGTGGCAGGGTTTGAGACAACCAAAATGTGGAGTGTTGGTCATCTGGTGCCAAAGTTACAGTTGGATTCCAGAATTTATGAATGAAGATGAGTGACCCCACTGGTCACAGAAAAAAACACAAATTGATAAGCAAATATATAGATATATACACACCTTTTTTGTGTTATTCAGTTGAAAATCATATATATATTTTTTTTGTTTTAATTCTTGAGTTTTATTATTTAAATATAATTTTGTTACTTCATCTTCTGTTGAGGTGTCACCACTGATTATGCTGATCATTCTGGTACCTGAGGCAAAGATGGAGATTGCTGAAACATGCAAGGTTTGGTGCTTTAAGAGAAAAAAAAAGTGTGTGTGTGTGTGGGTGGGGGGGGGGGGGGGGGGGGGGCATTTACCCAAATATTAGTTGTGAAACTTTGGTTCTTAAGGAGTGAGAACTATATGATAAAAATGTTAAAGAGTTGAGTTTTTCTTTTATATATATATATGTATATATGTATATATATATATATATATATTTTTTTTTTTTGGGGGGGGGGGGGGGGGGGGGGGGGGGGGGGGGGGGCTTGATCTAAGTTCTAATCCTAATTTGAGTAATATCACGTTCGATGCTGGATTTCTATTGATTTAAAACTAATTAGTTCAAAGTTTTAGCGGGAATTCAACAGGAGTTATGATACTGCAAACGCCACATATCATCAGCGCGTCAAGAGACGTCTTGTCATCAATTCCGAGATACCAACACTGTGTGATCGTAGGTCTGGTATTATTGCAGTTAGTGACCGACGGTCACGTAGGCGAGAGAACACGTCAGTCAGGCTTTGCGGAGGCAAAAAAGCTTCAATATCAATGAAAACATGGTGGTCAAACTTGACAAATTATTCTGTTTATCTGCATATACTACGCACCATTTTGATGCCTTTGATGAAGACCAAAAGCACGATAAACACAAAATTCAGCCGTCTTGATTTGTCACGGCTGCTGCTGTCGTCCGCCTCATGAGCATTTCCTGTGTGTACTACGTCACCGGTTTGCTTTTCAAGGGAAAATAATCCAATGTTCAGGATCAGAGATGAGGATTTGGGGTATTGTATCAAAACAGCCAGGTGAATATGCAGGGAACTGGCTTGATTTAACCAGGCTTTCCAGCATCCTCCAATGGACAGGGATGTCTGACTACGCATTACAACACTAACACGGTCTTTCCAGGATCTGATCTCCAACTGTGAGGCAAATGACATGCTACCTCAGTGTGGTAAGTGTGGGACTAAAAACATGTGAAAATCAGCTAGGCCTAGTCTGGACTACTGGGCGCGCGCGCGCGCGCGCGCGCGCGCGCGTGTGTGTGTGTGTGTGTGTGCTATTTGTGCTGTGATCACGCAAAAGTCAGCTCTGCACAACAGTGTCACATGCTATTCAGTGTTAAGGAGTATTGATAGTAAAAACATTAGATTGAGAATAATTCTCCCTCATTGACGCTATATACGCATCACATGATTCATTTACTGATACGGCTATGATCAAACATGAATTAAAAAATTGATTTCTTGCTGAAGTGTAGAGAGAGAGACTTCAAGTTAATTACATAACTGATTCATCCATACTTTGGAATATTCAATATATAAGGAAAAGAAGCACAAAAGGTTATTGGAATATATAACTTTGTATTAAGCTGTGTACTGAGTGGGGCAAGTATTAGTAAGACAGGATATTGTGAATTAGTTTATTGTCACTCAGCATGTATAGTATGATGAATGGCAGATTGCATAATCTGAGTCATGAATCTGAAAGTAAGTGGAATCTCCTGGTACAGTGGTAGAGTTTTGAAATTTAGCATTTGGATAAAAATCTAAAAGACCATAGTTTAATGAATTTCCAAATAAGAGGAAATTCATTCGGTTAAAAATTGCAATTAAGTTATTTGATCTCAAACTGTTTTTCATTTAACTTTACCATCTTATTATTAACTTTGCTTTTTTTATATGATTATTTCTCTTTCTTTTAAGTAAGCTTTGAGTAAAATAGGCACAACACTACACTTTAAAATGAAAATGATAGTACAAGGTGAGTTACTTTAATAACACCTTCAGGAGTCTGTATGTTCTTGTGACACAAACTGCGCAATGTCTGGACAGCCTTTCCCGGAAAGCAATATTTTAGAGACCAAAGTCCTAGTCTGACCTTGTGGTCAAAGAATGATGGACCTTCACTGTTAGTGATATCGGAATTATTAGGCAATCCTTAGGATGGGACAGCGATGTCTGAATCCCTGATGTGACGCTTTATATCCGGGAGAGAGGACTCCTGGGTAAGGGATCTCTTATGGTATACAACCATATTGGTATATATATCCACAGTTTGGTGCTCCAAGGGGGGCAGCATAAAATATGTCCAATACTACGAATATGCAGTATATCCGATAAGAATTTACTCATATTAAAGAAGGCCCTCAGTCATGAACTCTTTGTCTATGATGGTATAATTGATGTCCAATAGAACTTGTGGCTGCATGGGTATAGGCGGAGGGTACTGTATGACAAAGCAGGGTCCCACTCTTAGTGACATTCACCAATTTGCATGGACACACAGCATGTTCTTTGAATTAGTGTTTCACTTTATTGTTGTGGGCTAGATGCCTTTACAATTAAATATTTTTTGAATTTGACTTTCTCAGAATCTCTCTTGCTTTCTTGTATGTGTGTGTTTTCTTTTTCTTTTTTTTTCTCAAGATATCATTGCTGAAAAGTGTACATATATCATTTATGCTACCTTTTTAAGTTTCAGATGCGACGCCAGATGAACTGGCTATGCTGGTGGGGGAAAACTAGCTGCTTTCTAGCCACATTGTATTGATCCTAGACCAGCTGAATCATCAGTCCCAGTCCACAATCGGCCTGTGTTTGAACTCAGCCACTTTCAATGACCTCAAGGGACTCAGTCATAAAAGGTCCCCGGTGCATGTTCAGAACATGGCGTTTGTTCTCAATGTTGGGTGCACACAGTGATGGCACTGTATTTATTGCAGACAACACAAGGTCTGGGTGTCATTGGGCTCAGGTCTACATTGACATTTCAGACCAGTGTCATGCAACAGTTTTGTACTGTGACACACTGGGGTGGGATTGTCCACAAGGGTTACTGCCTGTTATAGAACCTTTTACAGAGTTCCTGGGTTGCAACGCATTGAGTCCTTTGTTTTTTTAGTTCAGCACACACTCCCACAGAACATGGATCCATATAAACATAAATGTTCTGCTTTGTGTCTGAACTACCCACTGCAGACATGCTCCAACATCTGTGGGGTAATTGCAGTTCTGGGTGCTGTGACAGCTGGAATGGCTCCACAATTCTTTAGGGGGATGATAGCTCCGTATTCTACCAGCAAGAGCTACATACACAACCTTCTCAGTTCTCCTGTTATTTTCCAAGGGTTCTTATGTCATGGTTTGCTGCAGGAAGTATTACATTAAGTTGCTAATGCCCAGCAATGGCATCGCCATAGTTTTCAAACCAAAGGCAGTCTGCTAATGTTTGGAACTCTGGACACAAAAATCAGTTTTTCTCACACAATAAATCCACACCCAACCCAGAAACCAACTCAACATTTAGTCCTGGACACCATGGATCAACCAACCCTGAAAACAGCCGCACACACAACCCTGGAACCAAGAACAGACACAACAGCAAAACCACCAGCACACTCAGCACAGAAACTAGCAGCACATCAAACTCCCAAACCATCAGCACAAATAACAGAAACAGAACACCCAACCACCACACCAAAAGCACACCTAACCCTCGCACCAAAAGCACACCCAACCCTCACACAAAAAAACCCACCCAGCCAAAACAGCACACCCAACTGTAACACCACCAACACACACCCAACCAAAACAGCACCCCCAAGCCTAAAACACCAGCACACCCAACCAAAACAGCACACCCAAGCCTACCCCAAAAGCACACCCAACCACCACAGCACAACAAAGCATAACACCAACAAAATACCCAGTCATAAAATCAACAGCACACCAAACTCTTAACACCCCCAAACACCCAACCCAAGGACCAACAAAACACCCCACTCAAACACCATCATAAGACCCAACCCTTTCACTAACAGTACACCAAACAGCAACAGCACTTCCAAAACTGACACGAACAGCACATCCAACCTGAACATGAACAGTAGTGGGTTCAAGGCAAGTTGCTGGCAACTGACCCATGTCAAAGACAAAATGGACCCCCTCAGGTAGGGTGTCAAGACTACCCATACCTACATTGGTGAGACAGCAAGACCAATCACCACCCGTCTACAGGGACACCAGAACCGATCTGCTTCTGCCATACATGAACATCTATAAGCCACAGGCTGCAGTTTCAGCCCCCAAGAAACCAAGATCTTATCTACAGAGCCCTTCCTCACAAAAAGAAAAGTTAAAGAAGCCATCAAAATTAAGACCAGACACCCTAACCTGAACAGAGATCAAGGCTTTGAACTTCCCCCCCCCCCATTTACAATCAGATCCTGACAACCGTTCACCCCACACAACAGTCGTCCCACCAGGCCTCGTTACCACAACAGCAACAGTGAGCTGAAGAAGACAGGGCGACCCTGTCGAAATACTCTCAAGTCAGGTTTTGATTCTGAGTCTGTAACTACTTTTGTATTGTCGAATCCAGAATCCAGAAACCTATATTCTTATTGAAAACCCAAATAATTTTCTATAAACCTCAAGGAAAGCTTGAAGATAAAAATATTCAGCAGCAGAATGTCTTCCTAATGTGCATTCAAACTGCATTTCAAAAGGAAATGATGAAACGCTTTTCACATAAGATGATCTGTGTTGATTCCACTCATTCAACAACACAGTATACATTTCTAATAATTTCTATCCTTGTTATTGATCATTTTGGAGAAGCTATTCCAGTAGCATGGGCAGTTTCCAATAGGGAGGAGACAGAAGCTTTACAAGTATTTCTTAGTACATTGAAAGAGGTTAATGATGGACAAGATTATCCAACTTGCATTTATGAGCGATTTGGCGAATGCATTTTACAATGCATGGTGTCGTGTGTTTTCTTTGCCGCAACAAAGACTTTATTGTTCCTGGCATGCTGACAGAGCATGGAAGAAGAAACTGAATGAATTAGTCCCATCTAAAAAACAAAAAGTTTATTTTTATGCCCACTTATCCATGCTGTGGAAAGAAGTAGATGAAGGAAAATTCAGAAAAATGTTGACAGAGTTTGAAGAGATTCTGCAAGCTTATCGAGTTTTTCATCGCTATTTTGTCAAAACTTATGTACAGGATAACATATATGAATTATGGGCAGCTTGCTTTCGAAAGGGGTGTTTATCAAACACAAACGTGCACACTGAAGCATTTCACTGTGTTTTGAAAGACTTATATTGTCACAGAAAACAAAACAGAAGAGTGGATAGTGTGCTGTTTGTGTTACTTAAGATTTCAAGAGATAAGGCTATGTCAAAAGGGGGGGGAAGTCACTCACACACTACGTGAAATTCGAAATAGTCATAAAGCTGCGGAAGATATAACTCATCTTGTGGTCCGTACTCATAATCAGGACAAGTGGATTGTGCCATCAAGTGCAGACTGCAGTAATCAGGTTTACTTTGTCAATAGAATTCGTGAATGTCAGCAGTGCTCATGCAGACAAGTTTGTGAAGAATGTAAAATATGTGTACATAAGTTTTCATGTACTTGTTTTGAATATATAACCAGAGTTGTCATGTAAACATCTACATGCAGTGCAAATCATTCTGACACAAACATCTTGTCAGGAATCTCAGAGAGAAACACAAACTGAAGACCAAGAGGTCATGATGGAAATGACCTCAGAAGCTGACACACATGAAGAATGTGCATTAGACAGCAAGGAGTATTTTAAGAGTTTCATTTGTAAACCAAACACTGACTGTTCTAATAAACTACATGAACTGCGGGATGTCGCACTCAAAGAAGTAAATGAACTGATCTCTATAATTCATAATGCTAATAATAGCATTGAAGCTCTAAAGAGTGTAATTTCAAATGTTAAATCTGCCAAGAGTATTTCAAATGGTTTGGAAACAACTGAGATCAGTCAGCTAAAGAAATTGAAAATACATGAGAGAATTCCCTGGAAACAAAAATTTTGAGACCCAGAAACGGATAATGTTTTTTTTTTTTTTTCCCACAAAAGAAAGTCCCAAAAAGAAACGGTTGTTGAAACTGTGCAACTGCAAGCCAGAGGCCAAGAATGTGAACTGTTAACAAAAAATTGAACGCAGTAACACCATCTAAATGTACCATTTGATTTTGTGAAGAAGATAATGGTACCAGTGAGGAAATAGTATGGCAGCAGTGTTCTGATTGTCAAAGTTGGGTACATGTTATCTGTGATGGCATGTCCAGTGCCAGTGAAACAGATGTTTATCACTGCCGCCCTTGCCGAGACAAGATGAAACCAAATGTGTGTGTGTGTGTGTGTGTGTGTGTGTGTGTTTTTTTATTTTTTTTTATGTAGGTAGCAGCATTTTTGATCTGATGAAACCAATGGTCACTTCTATTGAAAACTAACAGAAAAGTGAAGTCAAAACTAGTCTTCCATCCCTTGTAGCTGTATGCTGAAACAGTTAAAAGTGAAGTGAAAATAGTCTTCCATCCCTTGTAGCTGTATGTTGAAACAGTTGAAGTGAAGTCAAACTAGTCTTCCATCCCTTGTAGCTGTATGCTGAAAAAGTTGAAGTGAAGTCAGACTAGTCTTCCATCCCTTGCAGCTGTATGTTGAAACAGTTAAAGTGAAGTCAGACTAGTCTTCCATCCCTTGCAGCTGTATGTTGAAACAGTTTAGTGGAGAGCGCTGCAAAGTGCTGTAAGACATCAAGACATAAGATGATTTATTTGTCCTCAAAAAAGGAAATGGCTGTGTAGTGGCAAAGTATTATCATCGTAAAAAACGCCCCCAGATCTGTACAATGACATGCACATGAAGTAACCAAGCTCATGCAATCAAGTCACATTACACGTCCACATAAAATACACCTCAAAGTATTTCCACATGTATGTTTTTCCATTTGTAATACAGTCAAATAGAATATTTACACTGTAACAGTGTAAGTATTAAAACACACACACATACATACATACACCCACACACAGGCAAGTAGTATGTCAACTGACCCAACCTTGATTCACAGTTTCAGAAAGTTTTCTGCTAGGATGTTCTTCGACCCATATTAACAAATGGGAAAGTCAGCAATACTGTACAGGGTATGTCATATTCTTTTGTTCATGGCAAAATTAGGTAAAGGTATATCCTTTTCATGCCATATTAAAGGATATAAACTGCACAAACTCAAATATGTCTCAACCATATTAACTCACAAGACTTGATTACAAGCATCACCACTGAACTTGTGTGATGAGATTTTGTACCCATGTTAATTGTTATTGATGGTGAATGCTCTTCTTTCTTTCTCAATTCTGTACATGAATTGCAAATTTCACTTCTTGCAGCCACAGTTTATAAGATGTGTTGGATGGTCATTGGATTAGTGTGATTTATATTCTCAAATAATTGACCAATGACATTTTCTGATAGTTTTACGGCATGTTGTTGTGGCTTTCCTGGTACATGCCTTCCTTCCCTTCCTCCTGGGTCAGCCCTGATATAGCCCATAGTGGTTGGTGGGGCTATAAACCACATGATTGATTGACTTAAGTTCAAATCCAGGGTGGAAGGTGCTCATATCGTTTTTGGTAGGGTTGTTTGTTGAGTGACGATGTGTACATTTTCCTCTCTTTTTTTCTTTCTGTTGATTATATTGTCTGAATCCTGTTGTGACCTACAAGGATATGTTTTGAAAATACTTATGATGTGTAATCAAGAGTAAAGAATTAAATAGAAAACATCTGTGGGCCATTCCCGTGTCTTCTGAACTCATTGTCATAGTCATACATTTTTTACTTGATAGCAGTTTATCACATATCAGTTTTTCTGTTGCTACCTTGTACATACCTGGTAGTGTTTAGGGTGGACACTAGCTGTCCATCCTGCAGCGTTTCTGCCCATGTTGTGTCTCTGTTCACTGGGGGACTGATATGGGTTAGCACTTTGGATATCACCAGATTAGCCATTGAATTATGCTAACTGATGTGTGTAGATGCATGTGTGTGTGTGTGTGGTGTGTTGCAGGATGTGTGTATGTGTTTCTGTGTGTTTGTGTTTGACTTGTGACCGTGTGTAACTTGGTTTTAAGTGTTGGATAGTCCTGAAAAGGACCGTGTGTACTTGGCTGGGCTGCACTGATTACAACTTGAAAAAGACTCTCCAGCCCCACATCATTGTTTTTTCTTTCTATTATTATCATAATGGCAATGTCATGTGGGTATGTACTATCATGGCATGCAGCTTCTGGTTTGTTTACTGGCTCACTGTACAGTTCAACTTTGGAACAATATCAACACACTTCTATGCCCTTTTTTAACTTGAACTTGAGGTGGTTGAGGCCTCGTTGGAACGTGTTTAGCTTCGAGACTTGTAAGACAGTCTACACTTAAGAACTTGCATGCGTTGGGTATCTAAAGGATGTGGTACCACCACCACCTATTGATAGCATACTGGATTAAACTTTGAAGGCAGGCTGTTTCAGTGGGCATCCAGTCTGGACTTAAAGGTGTTCATTGATGGGGCTTGTGACTATCTGTTCTGGGAGGCTAATCAGGAGTTGATGACTCTCTCGGAGAAAAAAACATTTCCTGTACTTGCAGCCTACTGTGACATTGTGGACTAGTTTCAGGCTGTTGCCCTTGATCTCTGCTATTAAATAGCTGAACCTGAGGGTCTTCTTCACCCTGTACGTTTCATACACATACTTGTACAGGTCAATCATGTCACGTCGAGCCCGTCAATGTTCTAGACTGGGGGTACTATGAGTATGGCCTAGCGTTTGGGGTAGGATTTGTCTTTGAACGACGAAAGGAGCTTGTGCTGTGCACTGAACATCCTCCACCTCAGCACACAAAGTCTTGTGGTGAGGTTGCCATGCCGAGTGCCCATACTCCAGGATGGTCTTACAAGTGACTTGTATCAGCTGGAAGGTGGTGTCATTTGGTCAAGTGGTCGAAGGAGTGTCTGGATTATCCCGACAATTTATTTTTGTGATATTCTTTATTGCTTTATTCTATTTTTAAAAAAAATTTAACATTACAAAGGAACAGAATAATAAACGGGTCCAAACAATGCAAGGGTCTTTTCAGTCTTTTCTGTGTGTGTTGTGTTGTGTGGGTGTTGGTGTGTGTGTGTGTGTTGTGTGTGGTGTTGTGTTGTGTGGGGGGGGTGCTGTGTGTTGTTGTGGTTGTTGTTGGTGTTGTGGTTAGTGGTAGTGGAGGTGGTGGTGTACTATGTTGTTCATTAACATTATTGACATCATAATTTCTGGTCTTTTAAAATAAAATTTTTCAGTAACCAAAAAAAAAAAAGGAAAAAAAAAGGGAAAAACACAACTTTCAGGTTCTTGCATTGATCATACTCATAGTGCTAAGCCAGTTACAGGTGCCAGAATAATCAAGAATGATTGTGGGCCCTCAACACTGAAGAAGAGAAGAGTGCCTTGTGGAATTACAACAAACACACAAAATTAAATGCAGGGCGCTTAGAAAGGGGTAAACAAGTTGGAGTTTGGTGTGTAACAAAGTGCACTATCAATAATATTCATCTGTGTGATTACAATCAAAATTGATGAGAAGTGGATTGACGAAAATCATCGCCTTACAGCAGTAAAGCACACGTGAAGTGCATGAAACCGATGAGTTCTGGTTCAGGTTCAGGTTCAGGGGATTGATGATTATTTCATCTTAGCCTCGCAGCTTTATATGCCCCTTTACTTAGTGTGCTCTTTTCAGTTGTCAGGTCCACAGCGAGCCCAGTTTTTATTTCGACCTTCAAAGTCGAACATGATGTTCGTTTGATGTTCTGAATTAATTTATTCCAAATTGATGCAAATAGGAAATGTTCCTTTAGTGATTTTCACACTCACAACCATACACATTAGGGTGAGAGTGACAGAGAAAGACTGACCCTGATACAGCTCCTTTCAGTGGGGGAGATAGCATGGGACTGGAGAGAGAGAAAGAATTGAATGTGGATGGGTAGAGGTGGGAGCACCAGAAAGAAACACAAACGGGAAGGGAGAGAATGGTGGGAGACTGTGGTTTCCGGACCCCCTCCCCCACACACACACTTCCCCTTTCTGCGCTCCCTCACCCCACCCCAGCCAATCAGTTTTTTTTTAAGATATTAATTCTCTTTTAAATCTATCCCCACTTGCTCAAACTTCCCTAGTTCGTGTGTGTGTTGGGGATGTTTGGCCGACGACTGTAATTTAATCTTTGGTCCTGTACAGTCAAATTTGGGCTTCCAGCAGGTCATTTAACCGAAGATACAATAAATTTATACTATAAAAAGACAGAAGCTAGTGCACTACACTTTCATCTACATAGTATGGTAAACATGCTGCAAAGCATATTAGATATGACAGAAGCTAGTGCACTACAATTTCATCATACATAGTATGGTAAACATGCTGCAAAGCATATTAGATATTGTGGTCGTCCTTGTCCTACAGCAGCAGTTTTAGTTGACTCTGGTGAGTAAATTCAACGGAACATAGACAAACTTTATAAACATTGGAATTAAAGTGGACCAAAAGCTACTAAGAGTTTGTAACATTAAATCAACAGCTTTGGGTGTATTGGAATTACAAACATACAGCTAGTTATCCCTCATCTTCATCAGCTGGAAATTAGTTATAAATACAATGCCAATTTTAATCCAATTCACAGGGTTAACATTTTCTGTCTTCTCTTACCATTGCCAGTGTGTGTCTTTTTAATTAGATAATTATGATTTGGAAGTCTGAATTTGATCACAAGTTGTTGAAGAGAATGCGGACTGGACTAGAGGTAGTCCCCGTCTCTTCCACTCATGCTTCAGCACACTAAATTTTTGGATTTTTATGCTGGACATGGAGTAACATTCCGGAAACTGAGTTAGTTTGAGTGGGGTTCAAAACCTTGACTTCATATGTTGCAAGCCTTGGTGATGCCCTTATGACTTACCTGGCTGGTGTATGGAATTGATACTGAATGGTTGGTGGTGTGATGGGGGAAGAGGAAGACGGAATAAACAGAGAGAGAGAGAGGACAGAGAGAGAGAGAGATTTTCTAAGTCTCTCACAAAAATCTCTGGACAATGCAGGGAATGCTTCCTCGGATTCCAGTCAAAATGCGTCACATTTAACCTTTCAATCCTTGAGTGAATACCAAGTCAAAATGAATGGGGCGGGGTGGGGAGGGGGGTGGAGTGGCGGTTACTAAGGTACTCGTCAAAGGCATATACGTTCACGATAAGATGTCTTTGGACAACTATTTTTCAGAAAGTTCTGTAACAATTTGCACTCGTGTATCTATCCAAATAGGCATGTACACTATACACACGTACATTAACAAATACACACCCAGATCCAAAATAAAACTCAAAATCAAATCGAAAACAATTCTAATGTTTAATACCTCTGTGTTAGTTACATAACAAGACGCAGAAGCCTTTTGGGATCGTCAGAAACAACCTGTTCCGCTGCATCCCAATAACACCAGGCGGATAATATGTAGTACAACACAATGAATGTAATGGTTAACTTTGATGCATAATGAACAGGTAAATTAAGTGCTGCCTGCTGGTATTACACCAAAAATATGAAACAGTATAAAAAAACAACAAATGAATACATACACAACACTGAAATGCAGAGAGTACCAACTTGCACAGCATCAAAGGTCAATCACAAAGCCACATAGTATCAGATGCTTCAACCAAAATAACTGTTCCAATGGTCAATGTCAACCAATAACAACATTAACCAGACAACAGCATCATCAAAGATCAATATAAAGCAATAAAAGCATCATGGTACAAGAGCCACATGCGTAAAAACAGGAACACTCCTGTGTAGAAACATGCTTCAAAAAAACTGCTCAGCTGGTGCCAGAACACCAGAACACCGGTAACACTAAAAACCGAGATCTCTGATACATTACAACTTCTATACCCATGTCAGATAAAGCTCCTGCCAGATTCCTCTCTTCGTGAACACTCACAGCCAAAAATGTGTTTCATTTTTTAGAGGAGGGACACTGTCTCATTGATGCGTTAAGTCATCAATTGTGGACTTAGGAATATTAAACAACAAAAAACTCCAGCCAACCAATCAACCAACATCCCATATAAATAACACTTTATACGATCAGAACAAACAGCTAATTCCTTTTTCCTCTTCCTCTCATCCCTAACATCCCCATCCCCCTTTCCCCCACCACAACCAACACCAACTGAATGCGAAAAAAGACTTTAGATGCACACGATCAAGAACACTATACGACGGTTGGTGCAGATGGACATGTCCACTTTCATGTTTTGTTAAACATTTTCATCCCCCAAGGGCCCAAATCATTATTGCATATTTTTGTTACATATAATGATTTTAAAAAGGGTACTTTGAACTGGCATTACAATACAAGCAATAAGACAAAGGAAAATGGGGAGTTTGGGGAAAGTTGACTACCAGGTTAATAACTCTTTGCACAAAACAATCGGAAAACAATGGCCAGTTTGTCTGTTGTTGCCAATTTTCACGGGCAAAACAGTACCCAAAGATGCCACAGACCTTGTACCAATAAACAGTTTTGAACCAGAGTTAGCCAGTATTATCGATGCCATTGCCCCAAAGACTTAGCTTCAACAGGAAGACACTTTGAAGTAATTTGCACACCCAACTTCTGATTTTGCTTTATGTGTGTGCACTTTCTTGAACATATGGATGCCAAAGATCTAAATTAGGTATTCAACCCTGCTGACATGTGTAATGTTACTGACCATGCAGATGCAGGAAGAGAACTTTCCATCGCACACATCCACACACTCAATAAAACCACTTCCAACACATTCATCCACTCAGTTGATTTTGTGCAGTTCAATGCATTTCACATGTGATCTATTCATAAGCTATTCATTACATTCATTGCTCTGGGTGAAACTCGTAGATGGTCTTCATGAAGGACATTGGAATTCAAAACAACCAGCAGAAGTGAAAAGAAAGACACCATTTTTTTTTCAAAGAGAAGCCAGCCACAGACTAAATGAATCCTCCATCATGACCCTTAAAGTGAATCTGAGTAGACAAATGCAAGCAATATGAGTATGGAAAGATAATCTGAGCTGATAGCAAACCAACCTGTCAACTCTGCGACAGGGGGTGTTGTGGACAGGTTGGACCTGTAACAATCAGGACTGGCTCAAGCCGTCAAGCTTTTCCAAGTTGTTAGTGTGCAGGCACACCACAAGAAGTCTTCCACCTCTGGTCCTGAGAGCTGTTTGCTTCCATGTCCTTCATTCCATGGCCTTAACCAAAGAAAGCACCCCAAGGACCATGGGCAACAGTGCAGGGAAGGACGGATGATAATTCAAGTTTGAGACAGAAGGTGAACCCAGCCAAAGAGAGCATGTATAAAAATCTCCCATTTTGGCCTCCTGCATTGCGCTACGTCAAAACTCCTGGTTTTCAGGGGGGGGTCTGAATGTCAAGATGCTTGTATGCTAGCTGCAATGAAAATCTTGTACATCAATAGCCATGGTCACTGAAACCTTAAGATAATGGTTGGGGGGACTGCCCAAACGCCCAATATGTGACCTCCAGAATGTGTTTTGGAGGCGTCTGAATGTCATGAAGTGGCAAAGGCGCTGATCTCTGGGCTCAAGAGGGAGAGTCCAAATGAGGCCTGCTTGAAAGACCCCCAAGACGGTTTGAGAAAATCACTCTTGTGATTATCATTATGCCTGCGGAAATGTCCTGATAGTTCTGATCCGAGATGAGAAGTGGGCAATGTTGAGAGTGACATTGGGGACTATTCTAAACAGCAAGTAAACCACAACAAGATTCAGGCCTTCATCTCATTTTCAAGGACGTGGGAGGATGACTGGAGGGCAAGAGAAGGGCAAGGAAATATCTAGATTTTGACTCTTCACCAGGGAGTGTTGGAAGAAACGCAGAAAGCATGGGGCGATCCCTGTGAAATATAATAATCCAAGGAAGCCGCGACTGAGACAGGATTTCACACTTTACCTGCTGAAAACATTCTGTTTAACTACTAGTCCTGCCAACGACACATGCTCCTTTTCAATGGCTGGCAGATGATACATGCAAAGTCACGGATGATGTGGACTGGATACACTCGTCCCTCTTGATTTTGCATCAGACTGGCCTCAATTGCAAAAGATGAGTATGGTTAAAAAAAAAAAAAAAACCACACACACACAACATACCACTGGAGTAGCCATTTCCACAAAGTGGAGGGACACACTGCCGCATGGGTAGCGAGGTGATCACACCAGCAAAACTGGGCAGAAGTGCTAAAAATGTGCTGGTGTAACCTCCCCCCCCCCCCCCCCCCCCACCCCCCAAAACGCCGAATGATCAGCTTCACCTTGCATCGGAGCTGCGTTTGAATATTCCCGGTTACTTTGCAAGCCAGCAGACAGATCTACAAATGGCCATTAAACATACCAAAATACAGCCAGCAGACATCACAACCTGCCAATGAACAATTACACATGCATCAGCAAACAATCTACAACTGCCCAGAACAAGTACCAACATACAACCAGCACACAGTCTAACAACTGCCAATGTACAGAATTACCCACATCCAACCTGCAGGACAATCTACCCATGCCCAATAACCAGGACCCACCATCCAACCAGCAGCAATCTACAACCTCCCATAATCAATACCACATCCAACAACAGAAATCATAAATACGCCAATAACATTACAAATAGCAACCAGCAGACAATCTACAATGCCAATAACAAATTCCCCCCATCCAGCAGCCGACAATCTTAACTAGACAATAACAATTACCAAATCCAGCAGCAGACAATCAACAACTGCCCAATAACAATTAACATCCAGCCAGCAGACCAATCTCAAAGGCCAAAACAGTCACCCACACAGCACAGTGACTAATTGATTTACAATAAGTCACTGGATCCACGGACAAAACAATTGTGCAGGGAAAAGAATTCACATGCAAAAAATTCAGCGTTCAAATCATCACTAACGGTATCTGATCCACAACCGACCACCATTTAGCAAAAATAAGAAAAATGAAAAAAGCATATTCTGGGGGCTCTAAAAGTAAGTATGGTCACACAAGAAGAACGGAAGCAAATAGAAAATGAAAAAAAAAAAAAAAATCACCCAATCTAAAATTTACGTTGAGCATCACCTTTAGTCTGTTCAAAGGAAATGGTGTCAAACTCTATGCATAGGAATCTTATTTTTACAGCCATGAGTATCTCCTTTCACTAGAAGCATACACAAGCCGCTACGCTCTTAGGTCCAAATATAAATCATAACTGAAGAATTAGGAGATACAGGCATCCACCACATCCAGGTCTTTCCAATACAAATAAACAGGAGCTAAACCTCCACCAATACTGCTATTTTCCAAATACAATAAAAAGGAGATGAGATAATACCAACCAAGACCCAGTTCCATTTCCACACAACTAAACAGGGAGCTCATCCGCCACCAATACTAGCTTCATCTATCAAACTACAAATGAATACCATACAAATTAAACACCATACAAAGAAAAGACCAAAACAAATTAACCAAATAAAAAACAGGTTAAACTTAGTCACTCACATTTTTGACAGACAGATTTTACAAAACATATTAAAAGCACAGCTAAGTAAAAAGCCAGAGTTGAAAAATCAGCACTCATTCCAAATGCTGCATTTACGAGTTGTTAGGAAAATGTGTATTTTAAAGCAGGCTCCTGGTAAAATACTCACAGTACGGATCACTGGACTTAAGGAGTACCAAATAAAATAAAAAACAAACAAAAACAAGGGTTACGGGATGGTAATCTCAATGGTGGCTTCCGCCGAACATGGGCGAACACGAGTCTTGGATAGAGCTCTTTAACAGAGGTAACACGAAAACGCAGTGGTATTGTCAGCAGCGAACAATTGTTCAGGCTCTGCAACACTTCACATGGACACGAAAAAGACTTGACAATTGATTCAAGTTTAGACCATCCGAATTGGTCAGAGCTCTATCCAGAAGTTATCCTGCATGTTCAAAGCTACTGGCTCTTGAATAAAAACTGCAAGCAGTACGGCATTCTACACCAAAAACAGAAGATGAACGAAGGATTTTTGACACCGTCGAGGTGGCGTCAGTCCGCAGTCATTCATTAGCAACGATAGACAACTGAGAATACAATCAGGACGCGCATGGGTGCAGAGACGGAACAAAAAAACAGTATTCAACGCCACGGAAGAAGACATCTTCCAAATGAATCAATACCACCACACCATCAAATGACCATTTCCATTCACACGTATCAAAATACAAGGGAATGCGCTTGTACATGTAACTTGCGAGCACGAATATTTCTTTAGTTCTGCAGGGACACTTTTAATGAG
>JADBJO010002296.1:5000-12500 GCA_016801955.1 Conus betulinus
TTTGCAAGCTTTTGGTCAAGGGTGGCTTTCGTCGCTCTCTTCCTTATCCGACAGAGCCAAGCCTGAGCGGCACCCCGGGAGATAAGCACGCGCACGCTGGCTCGCAGCAAAGGCGAAATTTCTCCGAGTCGGCCGACTGTGAAGTGGTGAGAAGAAGACAGTGCTTTCTGAGTGACATTGAGGTAGTCAAGCATGCTAAGTTTCCATCAGGTAGGTCCGCCGCCGCGACGCACGCTTGTACACTGATGGGTTCTGGTTCTTCTTGTCTTGTCGCCCTGCCCTGGCGTTTTACACAGTTCTTTGCCGCGCCGCTAATCTCTCTCTCTCTCTCTCTCTCTCTCTCTCTCTCTCTCTGTGTCTTCCCCAGCATCCACCTCCGTCTCGCCTTTCCCTTCTCAACTTCCTCCTACACACACACTCTCTCTGTATCTGTCTGTCTGTCTATCTGTCTGCCTGTCTCTCTCTACATTTCTCTCTCTCTCTCCTCTCTCTCTCTCTCTCTCTCTCCTCTATCTTGCCCCCCCCCCCCCTCCCCTCACACACACACACACACACACACACACACACACACACACACACACACACACGCTCAGACTTATTCAGGTGTAGTTCTAGCGCTAAAAGTTTATAGCCTCAGTACAACAGATCGCCCTAGATATCTCGCTGCTTAGTCACTTCGGTGGTTGGTCCTTTTCTGTTCTGAACTCACTCATCTACAGGCTTACCACTGACTTAGTATGGTTCATGTATGTTGTTTGTTTATTTCTAATGTGGTTTTTTTTTAATGTTCGTTTGTTTTTTAGTATGATTTTTTTGCATGTTCGTTGGTTTTTGGCATGGTTTTGGTTTGTTTGTTTGTTGTTCTTAGTAGGGTTTTTTTTGTATGTTCGTTTGTATGATTTTAGTGTGTTTTTCCCCCTATTTTTTAGCATGTTTTTTTTTTTGTTTTTAGTATGGTATTTGTATGTGCGTTTGTTTTTAGTATGGGCATTTGTATGTGCATTTGTTGTTGTTCGTTTGTTTTAGTATGGTATATGTATGTGCATTTGTTTCCAGTGTGGTTTTTGTACGTTTGTTTTTAGTGTAGTTTTTTGCATGTGCGTTTGTGTTTCTACTATAGTATGTGTATGTTCTTTTAGTTTCTCTTAGTATGGCATTTGTATGTTATGTTCGTTACTTTGTATTTTTAATATACTATTTGTATGTTTGTTTTTTGATATGCTATTTGTATGTATGTTTGTTTGTTTTTAGTATGGTATTTGTATGTTCGTTGGTTTGCTTTTAGTATGGTATTTGTATTTCGTTACTTTGTTTCTAATATGGTATTTGAATGTTGGTTAGTTCGTTTTTCGTATGGTATTTGTATGTTTGTTTTTAGTATGGTATTTGTAGTTTTTGTTTTATTATGGTATTTGTATGTTCGTTAGTTTGTTTTTAGCATGGTATTTGTATGGCGGTTTCTTTTTTTTTAGTATGGTATTTGTATGTTTGGTTTTAGTAAGATATTTGTATGTTCGTTGGTTCGGTTTTAGTATGGTATTTGTGTGTGTTCGCTAGTTTGTTTTAGTGTGGTATTTGTTTGTGTTTGTTTTTAGTACGGTATTTGTATGCTTGTTTGTTTTATTATGGTATTTGTATGTTCATTAGTTTGTTTTTAGTATGGCATTCGTTTTTAGTATGGTATTTTGTAAACGTTCGTTAGTTTTGTTTTAGTATGGTATTTGTATGTTGTTCGTTAGTTTTGTTTTTAGTATGGTATTTGTGTGTTCACTAGTTTGTTTTTAGTATGGTATTTGTATGCTCGTTTATTTTTTATGGTATTTGTATGTTCGTTTAGTTTGTTTTTGTATGGTATTTGTTTGTTTTTAGTATTGTATTTGTTTGTTTTTAGTATGGTATTTGTAGGTTCGTATTTTGTTTCCAGTATGGTATTTGTATGTTTGTTTTTAGTATGGTATTTGAATATTTGTTTTTTAGTATGGTATTTGTATGTTGTTTTTGTTAGTTTGTTTTTTAGTATGGTATTTGTAGTTCGTTAGTTTGTTTTTAGTATGGTATTTGTGTGTGTTTGTTTTTAGTATGGTAATTGTATGTTCGTTTGTTTTTAATTTGATATTTGTATGTTCGTTAGTTTGTTTTTAGTATGGTATTTGTATGTTTGTTTTTTAGTATGGTATGGTATGTATGTTTAGTTTCTTTTAGTTTCGTATTTGTATGTTTGTTTTAGTATGGTAATTGTATGTTCGTTAGTTTGTTTTTAGTATAGCTTTTGTGAGTTTTAGTTTTTTTTTTTTTGTTTACTAAGCATAATTTTTGTATGTTCGTCGTGTGTTTTTTTTAGTATGGATTTTTTAATGTTCGTGTGTTTGCTTTTGTCGCGGGTTCCTCAATGCACTGATATGTTTTCTGTTTGTTTGTGTGTTTTTTTTTTTCCTATCTCTTTCTTCCACCCAAACACCAGCGTCGTACATGAAACATTCATGTGCGCTTTACATTCTGCTTCAGTGGAATAAAAGCATTGTTTTCGTGCTATCTTGAGGTCTTCAAGCGCTTTGATCCGATCCTACGTGTACACGTTAAATCAACAGGCCGAAAGGCAGAGACACGCAACAAGTCATCTGACGACCCCCCCCCTCCCCCTCCCCCCCCCACCCCCCCCCTCCCCCGCCGTTTCCTCCCAATCTCCCCCTCCTCACCCCCCCCCCCCTCCCCCCCCCCCCCCCCCCCCCCCCCCCCCCCCCCACCCCTTCTTCTCCACTTCCCTTCCCTTTTTCATCTAGCACATGATCAAACAGTGCATATGTTTATCCTCTCTCCCTGTGTTGACTGTTATTCCCCTTCCATCTCTCCACCACCACCACCCCCCCCCCCCCCCCCCCCCCTTATTTCTTATTTCGCCCACCCTGCTCCAAGAAATTATGTTTATTACGACACGAAAGATTGTTCACTTGCACCTCTTTTTTTTTTAACCCGCATTTTTTTTTTTTTTCTCTTTTTTTTTTCTTTCTGTTTGTTCCTTTCTTTTTCATGGCACTTGTTTGTGCCTTTTTATCTGTTCTGTCGGTTATTGTTTGTGCCTTTTATCTGTTCTGTCGGTTATTGTTTGTGCCTTTTATCTCTTCTGTCGGTTATTGTTTGTGCCTTTATCTCTTCTGTCGGTTTGTTGTTTTGTGCCTTTTATCTCTTCTGTCGGTTGTTGTTTGTGCCTTTTATCTCTTCTGTCGGTTGTTGTTTGTGCCTTTTATCTCTTCTGTCGGTTATTGTTTGTGCCTTTTATCTCTTCTGTCGGTTATTGTTTGTGCCTTTTATCTGTTCTGTCGGTTATTGTTGTCGGTTATTGTTTGTGCCTTTTATCTGTTCTGTCGGTTATTGTTTTGTGCCTTTTATCTGTTCTGTCTTATTGTTTGTGCCTTTCATTTGTTCTGTTGGTTATTTGCCTACACCGGCTGATTGTCTGCACTCATTGGTTGGTCCTCAGGATGAAATGCGCGGTATTCTTCAGCTCCTCCTCAGACCGTGCAGCTCGCCCTGCAGTGAGTGTGGTGAGCATCGTCCCGTCTCTCCTCCTCCCTCCTCCTCCTTCTCATCCTCTCCTCTCTCTCTCTCTCTCTCTCCTCTCTCTCTCTCTCTCTCTCTCTCTCTCTCTCTCTCTCTCTCTCTCTTCAGTCCCCGCCCGGAGGGTCCCCCACAATCGAGGAGAACGTGCTCTGTGCTCTGGCCCGCCACTTCACGAAAGCAAGAGGAGGAAGGAAACAAGATGGAGGCCGTCTGTATACATGTGGCAGCAGTTCTGGCGGCCCGTGCCTTTGTCCCCCTTGTCTGCAAACGATGACCTATTCCTGCCCGTTCAGACGATCGTTAAGGATCCCCCAACCATCCCCTCCCCCCACCCCTCCCCCCCCCCCAAAAGCACCACTATATCAGCACCGTGACTTCGCTGGCATCGGTGCAAAGATCTGATGGTGATGGAGAGGGACCGCGGCTTACAATGCCTCGTGTCCTGTGCTTGTGACTGGACATTAGGAGCGGAGGAGGAAGATGAGGATGGGGAGGGGAGGGGAGGAGTGGGGTGGGGAAGCGGGGAAGGGAGGAGATGAGGGAGGGAGGGAGGGGTGAGGAAGTGGGAGGAAACATGGGTTCGGAGGTTCAGTGCGGTGTGGAGTACAGACACGTGGTGGAAGACGGTGGCAGCAGCAAACAAAAAAGAAAAAAAAAAAAAAAAAAAAAAAAAACGAAAAAAAAAAAAAAAAAAAACCGGGACGATTGACAGAGCGACAGGGACAGCACGCAGAGAGAGAAGAGAAGCCGACAGATTGACAGACAGACAGACAGACAGACGACAAGACAGATGGGGTGAGGGGGGGAGAGACAGACAGAGAGAGAGAGAGAGAGAGAGATGAGAGAGAGAGAGAGAGAAGAGAGAGAGAGAGAGAGAGATGAGAGAGAGAGAGAGAGAGAGAGAGAAAGGCTCATTGAATTTCAGATGAGGTGAGAGGGAGAGGAAGCGAGAGGGGAAAGAGCAGAATGGAGGAGAGGAGAGAGAGAGAAGAAGGGAGGAGGAGAGGGGGAGAGAGGAGAGAGAGGGGAGGGAGGAGAAGGGAGAGAAAGGAGGAGAGGAGGATTGGGGGAGAGAGGTGAGGAGGAGAGGAGAGAGAGAGGAGCGAGAGGGAGGGAAGAACGAGAAGGAAGAAGCAAGGAGAGGCGTGAGAGACGAAGAGCAGGAGCGTGGAGATGAGAGAGAGGGAGGAGTGCGAGGGGATGAGAAAAGAGAGGGGAAAGACGGAGAGAAGAGAAGAGTAGAGAGGAGAGGGTATGAGGCGACCCAGAGGAGTGATGCGAGAGAGGGAGAGAGAGGAACCCCCAGGAGGGAGAAAGAGAGGGGAGGAAAGAAGTGGAGAGAGAGGAGAATTCAGATTCAGATCTGCTTTATATCGTAGGCCATAACCCTAGAAGGAGGGCGACGAGAGGGAGTAGGAGTAAGAGAGGCATGAGGAGAGGAGAAGGGGGAGAGAGGTTGAGAGAGAGAGAGTATCAGGGAAGGTGGGAGAAGGCGAGAGAAGAGAAAGAGAAGCGGGGAGAGACGGATGGAGGAGGAGAGAGGAAAGACGGGAGAGGGAGCTCGGGGGGGGACTGAGCAGACGAGGGAGAAAGAATGTGGAGAGAATAGTAGAGAGAGGGAGGAGAGGTGGGAGAGAGAGAGGGAGAGAGAGGAGAGAGAGGGGGGGTGAGTGAGGAGAGCAGGAGAGAGAGGGAGAGGAGAGCGAGAGAGCGTGAGGGGAGGGAGAAGAGAAGAGAGAGGGGGGAGGGGGAGAGGAAGAGGAGAGGAGAGAGGAAGAAGAGCGAGAGAGACGAAGGGAGGAGAGGGGGGGGGAGAACAATGAGAGACGAGAGAGGAGGAGGAGAGGAGAGAGAGAGAGAGCCGGAGGAGAGAGAGAATGAGAAGCGGCGAGAGGGAGATGAGAGGGAAGAAGAGAGAGAGAGCGGCGAGGAGAGATGAGAGCGAAGTGGAGAGAGCTGAGAGAGGGAGAGAGGTGGAGAGAGATGATGAGAGAGAGGAGAGAGATTGGAGGGTGAATGGAGAGAGAGAGGAGAGAGAGGGAGAAGAGGGGGAGTGAGAGTGAGATGAGAGAGAGGAAGAGAGGGAGAGTGGGGACGGCAGAGAGAGAGATGGAGGAGGGGAGATGAGAGAGAGGAGGGGAGAGAGAGGAGAGAGAGACGGAGGAGAGAGGAGAGAAGAGAGAAGAGGGAGGAGGGGATAGGAGAGAGAGTGAGAGATGGAAGAGGGAAGAGGAGAGCCGACTAGAGAGAGAGGAGAGGGGAGGAGAGGAGAGAGGAGAGAGAGAGGGGGGAGAGAACGGAGAGGCGAGAGGAGAGGGAGAGGGAAGAGAGGAGGGAGGGAGAAGCAGAGGGAGGAGGAGGAGAGAGAGGGAAGATGAGTGAGCGGAGAGGGGGAGGAGAGGAGTGGGAGAATGAGAGAGAGGGGGGAGAGGCGAGAGAGTGAGTGGGAAGAGTGAGAGAGAGAGAGAGGAAGAGGGGAGCCGGAGGGAGAGGGAGAGGAGAGGAGAGGGGAGGAGGAGAGGAGGAGAGACGAGAGAGAGGAGAGGGAGAGAGGGAGAGAAGAGAGCGCAGAGCGAGACGAGTGAGAGAGACGATCGAGAGAGGGAGAGAAGAGTGAGAGAGGACGGGGAGAGAGGAGTGAGGGAGGAGAGAGGAGAGAGAGAGAGAGAACGAGAAGGAGAGGAGAGAGTGAGAAGGAGAGAGATGGGAAGGAGCGAACGGTGAGAGGAGAGGAGGAGAGATGTAAGAGGAGGAGGAGAGAGGAGAGGAGAGAGAGAGGAGAGGGAGAGAGGAGAGGGGAGGGAGGAGAGAGGGAGGATGAGAGCACCCCCCACGAGGAGACCACCGAGAGACGCAGCCGAGAAGAGAGGAGACGATGAGAAAAGCGAGGAGACGAGAGAGGAGGAGAGAAGGAGAGAGGAGAGAGAAGGACGCCCTTTATTATACAGGAAAACGAAGGGAGAAACCCCCCCACGCCACGCTAGAAAACCGGAAGGAATACCCACAGAGCAGACGCTAAACCTGCGGACACCTGCAGAAGGCGGGGGGGCGCACCTGTCACCGGAAACCCGAGCTG
Source organism: Conus betulinus (assembly GCA_016801955.1). NCBI lineage: Eukaryota > Metazoa > Mollusca > Gastropoda > Neogastropoda > Conidae > Conus > Conus betulinus. The sequence continues at coordinate 11,635 of JADBJO010002296.1, forward strand.
TTCAGTGTCTTCCGGGAGAGCAGCCAACTTCCTTGAGGAGGTGAAGGAAGTAACCAATCACACGGTCGTTCAGTCGGAAGGAACGGGACCCGTCTCCAACATCCCTGAGGAAGGTTTTCTCCATTTCCATCGCGGGGAAGATTCTTGCCAGAATTCTTGTTGAACCGGTTTGTTCACCCATCTTGAACACAGCCATCTCCTTGAGTGCCCTCGCGGTTTCAGGAAATGTCGACAGACAGACCGACTGGGGGAAGAGGGAGAGGGAAAGCGAGAGAGACAGACAGGACAGGGAGACTGACTGAGAGACAGACTGACTGGGACAGGAAGGACAGACAGACGGACTGGGAGAGAGAGAGAGAGAGAGAGAGAGAGAGAGAGAGAGAGACAGACAGACAGACAGACAGACAGAGACAGACAGACACACAGACCCGGACAGAGAGAGAGAGAGAACGTACACCTTTTTGATCGTTTTATTCATCCCAAAGATTCCGTCCTTGACCTCTTGTGGGCATGGTTGCACAGTCATAACAATGTCATACTACAGAGCATCATGCAAGATGGGTGTACCAGCCCAGTTATTTTTCCCGCTATCTGTGTAACGCTTGATTGAGATTTTGACAAGAAAGCGGCAGAAACTGTGGAAACACCCATCCGAGATGCACTTTTTATGTGCACGTTCGTCTTAGAGTGTATCTCTGTGGCGCATTCACGAGTACTGTAGCTTTGTGGTAGAGAACTGGACCATGGCCACAGACTCGGAACAATATATTGAGCTGGTGCGTTGATCCTGGACAAGTTCTTGTTTTCGAGCAGTTTTTTACGTGTATTGTGTACACACACACACACACACACACACACACACACAC
>JADBJO010002296.1:20000-52500 GCA_016801955.1 Conus betulinus
GGGGGAGGGGGACATTTGGAACCACCCCCTGTGTACAATCTGTATGCACAGGCTGGGAAAGGTTCCCTTCCCAACAGTCGACTGAAACATTTTCTCAAGCATTGTTTGAATGTCTGCTCAGAGCCGCAAAAACCCTGTTTATGACTTTTTTTTCCGACCAAAATTCAAGATGAAATTTGACGAGAACCGCAATTCAGTACCACTCAAAGGAATCCATATTCATCCCCATTCGAACAATGCAGTTATTGACCTTGGAATCGAGTGTGATCTGTCCAAGTTTGCAGACGATCCATCATGGACTTTCCGTACTCCAGCGATCCGCTTTGATCTCGCCTCTTATCGCAAAGACTGCTGGCTGTCCCTCAATGCAATGTCCCAGTACCTCTTCACGGAGCTGAAGGAGATGCAGAAAGAGACCATTATATATGGCGCTGAAGTGGTCCATGGCGTCAGCGGTCGCTTTCTCCGCAGACAGGGCATCATCTGACGTTGTTTCCAGAAGGGAATGGCGCCTTGCCGTGCTGTGTTCGGCGGGTGTGGGCGGAATGTTTATAGCAACAGACAGGGTTTAGAACTTCCCACCTTCATCCGCGCCTTCTCTCTCTCTCTCTCTCTCTCTCTCTCTCTCTCTCTCTCTCTCTCTCTCTCTCTGTGCGTGTGTGTGTGTGTGTGTGTGTGTGTGTGTGTGTGTGTGTGTGTGTGTGTGTGTGTGTGTGTGTGTGTTTCCGCAGTGTGGGCGCAATGTCATAGCAACAGACAGGGTTTAGAAGAACTCCCCACCTTCATCCGCGCCCTCTCTCTCTCTCTCTCTCTCTCTCTCTCTCTCTCTCTCTCTCTCTCTCTCTCTCTCTCTCTCTCTCTCTCTCCTCTCTCTCTCTCTCTCTCTCTCTCTCTCTCTCTCTCTCTCTCTCACACACTCTCACACACACACACACACACACACACACACACACACACACACACACACACACACACAGGCGCGCGCGCATGCACTCACGCGCACACACACACACACACACACACACACACACACACACACACACACACACACACCACACACACGTACACACACACACACACACACACACACACACACACACACACACACACACACACACACACACGCACGCACGCACGCACGCACGCACGCACGCACGCACACACACACACACACACACACACACACACACACACACACACACACACACACACACACACACACACACACACACACACACACACACACACACACACACGACCTATGAGAAGCCGACGACACACTGGGCAGACATTCAGTCACCTGCAGTTCGGAGAACAGCCTTGGAGTGTCAGTAACAGACCGATTTAAAGCTGACTTTAAATCTGACCGACAGGAAAACCTGGACAGTCTGATGGATGGACCAAAGTCTGAGATGGAAACTTACAGCAGTGTTACATGTAGTTTCCCTGAAGAAGTATGGATAAACAACGGCTGGTCGGCTTTCAGTTGCGTCAAGGAGGTATCACTGCGTGCGGACCAGTCCATATTCGCTGCACCACACCTGCTAAGTTTCGAGACCATTATGCGCACGATTTACATATGATGGAGGATTTAACCTCATAAGGTTCCATGCAAAATCCAAGGTTATGACAAACATCATCAGGGACTTTCTGTTTGCTGATGACTACGTTCTCAATACTGGCTCAGACACTGGCATGAAATCCAGCATCAACAAGTTTTTTTCCCCCGTAGCCCTGCGCCATGTTTGGTCTCACCATGAATACAAAGAAGACGGAAGTTCTGCATCAGCCCACGCCAACCAGACCCTACGATCAGCCTAACATCACCGTCAATGGTGTGAGACTCACGGCAGTGAGTACATTCATCTTCCTCGGCTGCAGTCTGTCCCAGAACGCCACCATCAACGATGAAGTGAGCATCAGAATTACAAAAGCAAGTGCCACCTTGGGCAGACTACACACCAATGATTGGAACAGACGAGGCATCAGACCAAGCTGAAGGTGTACAGAGCACGTGTACTCCCAACACTCCTTTAAACATGTGAAACGTGTACAGTGTGCCAGTGGTTTGCTAAGAAGCTTAACCACTTCCATACAACCTGCCTAAGATGATTGCTAAAACAGAAATTGTAGGGCAAAATCCCAGACAGAGGTGGTCGACCAAGCAGGCCTGCCAAGCATCCATACCATCCTGATGCTGTCTCGGCGTCGATGGGCAGGTCATGTGGCTCGCATGCCAGACCACCGGCTACCCAAGAGACTCTTCTACAGTGAGCTGCATCAAGGAAAGCGTTCCCATGGAGGTCAGAAGAGGTTCAAAGACACACTCCCAAAACATCCTTGAAAGCGTTTAACCTCAACCCTGACACATGGAAACAAACTGCTATAGAGATCGTGCTAGGAATACGTACACACTGTACTGTACTCCATGAATGTACCTCCACACAATGCGTTGTACTCCACTGCTCAGTACTGAGTCACTGTATAATACTCCATCACTGTACACCCGCACACTGTACTGTACTTTAACACCGTATATTCACACACAGCACTCTGCTTCACTGTATCTACAGACTTACCATCCTCCGTTACTGTATATTCACTAATGTATTGAAATCCGATACTGCATTCCCACACGGGTACCACATTCCATCACTATATATCACACACTTCTTTTTACTCTATGGCAGTATATCCAGACGCAATGCTATACTTCATTGCTGCCTATCCACACACTATACTGTACCCCATAACTGTACATCCGCAAACTGTACTGCAGCCCATTACTGTTTATCCACACGCTGCTGCACTTCATCACTGTACATCAACATTTTGTATTGTACTTGTTTACAGTATATATACACACTGATTTGTACGCCAGTGCCATTAATGTGTATCCACACACTTTTACTGTACTCCATTACTGTTTGTACACTATAGTAAGCTTATATTAACGCACTCTCTTGTAGTCCATCACTGTATGTCCACACATTGTAGTGCGATCCATCCACGCACAGTATTGTTCTCCATTTTGTAGGTTCACAAATTGTACTATGCTCCATTAATGTGTATCCATAAATTCTGTACTGCGCTACATGTCCCGTGAATCCACACACTGTACCGTTCTCCATTAATGCCATGACTCTGTGTGTGTGTGTATGTGTGTGTGTGTGTGTGTGTGTGTGTGTGTGCGCGCGCGCGCGCGCGCGCGCGTGTGTGTGTGTGTGTGTGTGTGTGTGTGTGTGTGTGTGTGTGTGTGTGTGTGTGTGTGTGTGTGTGTGTGCAGGTGTGTGAGAGTGGGGGTAGGGGGTAGGGAGGGGTGTGTGAGTGTGATATATATATATATATATATATATATATATATATATATATATATATATATATATATATACAAATACATATACTAATACAGGCTTTTATGTAACGATTTATAATGTCTCTTGTAATGTCTTATGTACTTGTGAAATGATGTGGAGCAGAAGAAAAAAATTTGCGATGGACAATAAAGTTACTGAATTGAACTGAACTGAATTGAATTGAATGTCTATCCACACAAAAACTGCACTGAACTTCATTTCTGTATGTCCACACACAGAACTGCACACAATTAAATCTACACACTCTATAGCACTTATTTATTGAACATCCACGCGCTGTGCTGTACTCCATCATTGTACATCCATTCACAGTACTGTAAACCACCATTGTATATCCTCTCGCCGTGTTTTTACTCGCCTTCTGTGCATTTACAAACATTACCGTACCATTTACAAACATTACCGTACCATTTACAAACATTACCGTACCATTTGCAAACATTACCGTACCATTTACAAACATTACCGTACCATTTGCAAACATTACCGTACCATTTACTTAGTATTCGCAAACAGCATAGCGCTTCATCATAGTGTGTGCACACACTGTTGTTGTTGTACTCTGCTACCGTGGGGCTTCAACAGCAGCCACACAATATGGGAGCAGACTGCCCAGGACAGAGACGGGTGGCGATCAGTTGTCTGCAAAGGTGCAGAGACCTGTGAAAGTAACAGAACTGCTGCAGCTGAGCAGCGCAGGATGATCAGGAAGACCAGTGTCAACAGATCTCCAACTGCCGCCACCATCCCCTGTCCATACTGTGATAGGTCTTTCCGGGCGCAGATCGGCCTGACCAGCCATCTATGCACTCACCCCCGATCCCAGGATGAGTAAATGGTCTTCGTTGTCTCGACGGACAAACAAACAAAAAACAAAACAAAAACAAAAAAACAAACAAACAAAAACAAAAAACCCTCTGCTACTGTAAAGCCTCACACAGTGGTGTACTCCATAACTGTATATCTGTACACTGCGCTGTACTACAGTACTGTGTATCCATACACTGAATTGTTCTTCACTACTGTACAACCACACACTGCACTATACACTCCTTTATCATAATCCACACATATTATTATTGTAATCCATTACTGTATGTCCATACACTGCACTGTACTCCTAACTGAAAATCAGCACACTGCATTGTGTTCGATTAGTGTATGAGCGCACACCAACATACCCATTGATATAATATATCCTCACAGTGTAGTGTGTTCCATTACTGTATATCCACACTCTGCACTTTTTTCTCATTTCTGTATATTCCCACACTGTGTTGTACTCCATTACTACACATCCACACTCTGTTCTGTACTCCATTACTGTGCATTACTTTATATCCACTCACTGTAATAATAATGATAACAATAATGATAGTGATAACAATAATGATAATAATTATGATAGTAATAACAACAATGATAATAATAATGATGATAATAATGATAGTAATAGCAATAATGATAATGATATATAGTGATGATGATGATGATGATGATGATGATGATGATGATAGTAGTAACAATAATGATAATGATGATGATGATGATGATGATGATGATGATGATGATGATGATGATGACGATGATGATGATCACCATAATCATAATGATCATAAGACATCATGATGATAATGATAATGATGATGATGATGATGATGATGATGATGATGATGATGATGATGATGATGACGACGACGATGATGATGATGATGATGATGATGATGATGATGATGATGATGATGATGATGATGATAACAGCATAGCATTCATAAAGCTCCCAGCAAAGGTTCTAGGCGCTGACAATCCACACTATCGTGTACGCAACAGACTGCCTACCTGGGTAGTGCCCACTGAAGAGCTGCCTGCCGGCGCTTCACTCAGTCGTTTCCCGTGTCATCCAGTCAATATCTTATTACCTTACTTCCTTTATTCTCTCAATTTCTCACTCTGTTTCTTTACTCGAGAACTGTGTATCCACACATATTACTCGTATTCTATTGCTTAATAATCCTACATATCCACACACTCTTTATTACTCCATTACAGTGTGTCCATACACTACTGAACGCCATAACTGTACACTCAAACACACTGTGGCGTGCTCTATTTGTGTACTTCCACACATTGTATTGTATTCCATTAGTGTGTATCCACATACTACATTGTACTTCGTTATTGTATATCAAGCACTGTACTATACTCCAATCTGAAAACCCACACACTGTATATTCATTTACTGTACATGCACATATACTACCGTACTCAGTAAAATATATTTCCACGCAGTGCAATCACTGACTTCATCCAAGACAATGCCAATGGCGTGGAGCTCCATTCTCTGCATTCTTACGCTTTCACATAATCTGACCCGACGAACAAAAGGTCACTCTGCAAACAGAAACGGAGAAGGAAAAAAACTGATACTACAGGAATTGTCCCAAATGGAAGAGAAAGACGAGAGTGGTGTTATTAAATACAAAAGTGAAAGCGGTGGAGACATCATACAAAGTAGGAGAGAAGACAATGGTGTCGTCATTGACAGGAGGACAGAGAAATGGGGTAGCAAGATACACAGGAGGTAAACCGAGAGCAGAATTATCATATCAAGGAGTAAAGAGAGAAGGCTTGACATCCTACACACACACACACACACACACACACACACACACACACACACACACACACACACACACACACACACACACACACACACACACACACACACACACACACACACACACACAGAGAGAGAGAGAGAGAGAGAGAGAGAGAGAGAGAGAGAGAGAGAGAGAGAGAGAGAGTCTCCATTCCCACCAAAGGTAAACTCATAAACAAGATCCTCCTTCCATCTGGCCCCTGTTCCTTCAGATACTACTAACACAATCATTAATCCATGTTAGCATAAAAGAAAACATACCCACTAAAATCGTCTGTATCTCTGTCTCTCTCTATCTACTTGCAGTGGAATAATATTCCTATGTGGAAAGAGGATAAGAGAAGGATCAGCCACTAAACAATGATCATCTGCATAGCCTGAGGAGGAAAAAACACAAGCACACACGGGCCAGTCATGTAGACATCCTCCCACACAGATTATGTGCTGGAAAGAGATGGGTTTCCATAGTGTTTGGTAGTGATTCACAATAGTTTTTTGTTTGTTTGTTTGTTTTGTTTGTCAGCAAGAAGGAAGCGAAGGGATTCGTCACAGGACCAGACAAGAAGTGGAAAGCGTCGGCGATGGGCGGCGTTCCTCCCCATCCCCCCCCCCCCCCCAAAAAAAAAAAAAAAGAAGGGTTGATGAAGACGGTATGTGGATATTGAGAATGCAGGCACTTGATTTGTACTCTTTGTCTCTGAAGCCTGGAGGACACGACAAGATTCGGAGGACCGTCAATCAGTCAATCATAAGGAAGGAATAAGGTGTTGTTGAGGACTCAGGTGTTATAAGGGAACTAATCGGATTTGGTTAGTTCGTTGTTTGAGGAGGGTTGCTACCCTTGAGTGAGATTAAACGGCTGACTTCACATCACCGTATCCTTGTGTACAAGGCAAGTTTGTATGGTACATCACACGCGCCCCACTCACCCATCCAACACAACATAAAGACCTGTTGATAAGCTGCACCTGGGAATCTGAGAATATGACAGAGAAATTGTTAACTTAAGACGAGGGTCTTATGGATATGACTTAGCACAGAGAGAGAGAGAGAGAGAGAGAGAGAAGAGAGAGAGAGAGAGAGAGAGAGAGAGACAGACAGACAGACAGACAGACAGAGAGAGAGAGACAACAGAGAGAGAGAGAGACAGACAGACAGACAGACAGACAGACAGAGACAGAGAACGGCAACAATCTGTCACCAGAAATCGGAAACAAACCACACTACTTTCCGTTTTGTCCTGAACAATATCGGGAAGTACCATTCCATGGTGGAAAGCTTAGCGGCTGACGAAACCATGATGTTACCAAGAACGAACAACTGAATATCTGCCTCCGCTGGGCTAAGTGGAGGACAATCAAGGCTCGAGCAGCCGGTGGTCTGGTGCAGCTATACGACAACACAAACACTTTTTTTTTTAATCGCTGGCATATTTAGCTACATTTCCCTATTCAGAGGACAGACAAGCAACTTTCCAGAGAATGCGTTGGGAGTCGCTCAAAGATTCCATGATGAAGTTCCAGCAGCAATAGCCATACACTGCGTGAACCTTGTTCTTTCAGAAGAGCGCCAGACAGTTTAGAGAGGAACTGGAAACTGAACGAGAGATAATCCACTCATGCCGTCACCCAAGCGTCAGGTGAATTAGCATCAAGCCGCTGAGCCAGCCAAATGGACAGACAGAGGAAGGGCAATGGAACCAGTGCTAAGCTGCTACCTGGCACTGAAAGTTATGATGGAAGTTGTAGCAGAAGGAAAGCACGAGTATGCCAGGAGAGCTTCGAATCGATTGGTGTTCACTCACAGATATGGTTTTCAGAGCAGCCGAGGAACTTTCAGTGCTCCTTCCAAAGGAATCAACCTGATGTGAAACGCTTCTATTGTCGCGGATAGCTTCGTCAACACCCTGCAGCAAATGTGATCTGATCACCGTTTTCAGACTTTAAGTGAAAAAAAAAAAGACTAAGCCAAAACCTTGTGTAATGAGTCACACCTCCTGAGACGGAGACAGGTTTCAAGCAGTATTGGTGATGGCTCACAGTTTTTGTGTGTATGCTGACGTTGCTGCTGTACATGGTAAATCAAGACACTTGACAGTGTCAGTGAGGGTATGATAAGAATGCTTGGCCACTCGTCACTTGATATTCCCAAGAACATGGACGCATTTTTTTTTTGTTCAGGCAGCAAGAGAACAAAGTCTGCATATCCCGGAGAAGCTGGCTCACACCTACAGTGCTGAGATAAATTTTTAAAGATTAAAGACAGAGCTGAATATGCTCCCCCAAGTGTGGTCCTGGAAATGCCGGAAACGGATGTCACGCTGCAATCCGTCATCAAAGTGCTGATCTAAGAAACTACAAAATCTGAAACAATGAAGAGATTGCTCACTGAATTCAACCAACTTGTTAAAGTTACCTCCACAGCTGAGCGAACTTTCTCAACAATTAAACGTGTAGAGACTTACCTTGGAAGCTTGATCACACCAAAGCGTCTCAAACCAGCTGTCTTGTCATGCACATATTCTTTAAAACTAAACAAAAAAGAAAATGGCTGGCTCGACCTTTCCAACATTGGCTGGGAGTTCGTCAGCAGAAACCAGAGAAGTGTTCTTATTTGGGGCATAATGGTTAAAAAGCTTCACTGAAAACGAACTTCGGCACAATGTGCAAAATTGTGTGACCTCGATTACCACCTACTTCTTGTTCGTCTCAACATCAGCATCCACTACACCGGAAGCCCAATGGTGAAACATACTGTCACCTCCAAATTTGACCGTCAGCTGCACAACGTCGTAGGCAGTGGGTTCTCATGTCTCAAGGCCAGAATGATTCACTCAAGTCTCCGGTGGTCTGAGCATTGCTGGAGCCCGCGTTCTGTTACTCTGCTTTTCAGCTCCACACCTGCAGGCCTAGCGCCAGCTTCAACGTCTGTGAGTTTAGGTGTCTATAGCCCGTGGAGGGAGAGTCTGAAGAGAGCGACGCGCTCCTGTATGGAAAGAGGGTGGAAGTCACCGTTTTTCCTTGCTTTGTGGCATTAGAAGACACTAAACGATAGCTTTCTCTTTAGGAAAGGAGACGTCAGTTTTTTTTCGGCCTGCTCTTTTGTGGTCCTTTGTTTTCCTAGTTGGTCAGTTGCTCAGTGTCCAGGGATGATTGGGTACCTACAAATTTTCAGTGAAACTATTCTGTCCCTGTCCTCTCTCTCTCTCTCTCATACACACACAGACAGAGGCAATCACACACACACACACACACACACACACACACACACACACACACACACGCACGCACGCACACACACACACACACACACACACACACACACACACACACGCACGCACGCATACGCATACACACACGTCCATGCATGTGAGCATACGCGCGTGCACACACACACACACACACACACACACACACACACGCACACGTTTTCTTGTTTCACCAACACACAACCCTTTGTTCACATACTTCTGTAAATAGGCTACATAGTCTTACCGGTGTAGTATTGATTGCAACGTTTCTCTTCTGTGTCAAGACATGAATACCAAGAGTTATGCCTCTGTGTTGTTCGTGCCAGTGTACGACGTTCGCGGCAAAATGGCTGACAGGCAGAATTCCCAGTCAGTTCGATCTTATTCTATGACATAACGTCCAACTCTCACTTGATTGCCACAAAAAAAAAAGAAGAAAAGAGGTTTGATGGCCAGACTTCTGGACTTAAGCTCTCGCCCCCAGCCCCCTCTCCTCTAAATTTTACATCTTAATCCCCGCAGCGCCACTGCTCTTCCGGTGGCACAGCTTATCAATTTTTCAAGCTGATAACAACAACAACAGGAACAAAAACCAGCAGGGTTAGATTTAAGGTAGGTTAGGCCGTAGGGATTTGCATTCTTCAGGTTCTCATATCTTCTAATGCATTATCAAAAGCACGCTGCACACGGTAAGTTCCGCCCCCCCCCCCCCCCCCCCCCCCCCCCCCTTTCAGTTGTTCAACAAGCTCACCGGCGGTTGGAGGTGGGGGTTGGAGTGCTGCAGTTGGGGGGGGGGGGGGGGGGGGCGGTACGGGGGGAGGGAGAAATCTATCAAAACTCTTACACATTCATCAACAACCATTTCCAATTCGGCCTAGCAGCCTATATAGACCTATCTTTAAACAGCACGATCTGCAAATGGATCAATTTAGGATACTTCCGCTAGTAAGCCGGCGTAGAACTCTGAAAGAAAGGTAATTTCTTTCTTTTAGTTGGTGCATGCAGGTCTGAATTAGGTTGCCATTCACTCAGATACGCTCTGAATACTGGGTTCAGTATATTGATTTTTTTTTAATCATAGTTTTGTAGAGCTATGTACCAAAATGTAAAATTACTGAGGTTGATCAGGAGAAAGACTTGACTCCATGTCTCTCACTTCATTTCATACAGAAGTCAAGTTCCTCATTAGAAATACACCAATTGTGCATTTCATGAAGTCGAGGGTGCGAGCATTCTGATATTCGCTTGCTTGTTGAGTCCCTGAGAGTCGGCGTTTCTAGCAGTAGCGTACTTTACCGGTGAGCGAGCTGGGGGCAGAGGCGAGTGTTCGCTAGACTGTCGGGGGGGGGGGGGGGGGGGGGGGGGGGGGGGGGGGGGGGGGGGGAAGCTCTCACGTGCTGTGGAAATTGGCTCACAGATGTATTGTCCTGCGATTGATGGGGGGGGGGGGGGGGGGGGGGGGGGGGGGGGGAAGCTCTCACGTGCTATGGAAATTGGCTCACAGTTGTATTTGTCCTGCGATTGGTGCTCGAAAAGTAACATTCGCTTGCAGGCTGGTAAACGAAACGATCAAAATGTTGCCCCTTCTAAAGACAAAAAAAAAAAAAAAAAAAAGCTTGAAAAAGCAGTCACATAGTTGCTCCGCTTCCCGCTGACAACCCCTGCCACAAATATAAGCTAGCCACAGTGACATATCCGATTCTCGTGTCTATGAAACTCGCCCTAGGAAGGGTGTGAGGAAGGGAACTCTTTCTGTCTTTGAGAGAGGGTGAAGGACTGGAGACAAAGTATGAGCCAAGTATGCTGATAATCAGGTTTGAAAATGATTGTTATTGGAAGAACCTTTTTTACTGCAACTGCAATTGCTGCACGATCAAGTGTTCTCCTTCTGCTGTGTAGCAGGTGAAAATGAAAAGAATTTTCCACTCATCGTCCCATCTCCCTAGCCTTTACGAACGTTGGAACTCCCACCTGCTTTTTACTAGATATTGTAATACATGTATTTCTACTCTGCAGGAAATACACTTTTTGTTGTTGAAAAGTAAACTAGTTGCAGTTTTGCTTTTAGGGTAAACAGGGCATACAGACACACAGAGAAATGTGTAATGGGGGAATTTTTTTTTTTACCAGTTGATCCATTTGTTTGTTTGTTTGTTGTTGTTTTTTTTTAGACATTGGATATTGATCAACTGAGGTGGGGATTTTAAAAAACATCTTTTATCATGACCTGCATTTTAAAGATCTCTGCATTGTATCTGAAATCTGTTCATCATTACTTCACTTCCAGTTGTGCATTGTTTGGGAACATATTCCTGATGTCCACACTAGGTGGTGTTGATGTCCACACTATTTGTTGTAAGTTGTATACTTTTATTCCTGATGTCACTATTTGTTGTAAGTTGTATACTTGTTATTGCTGATGTCCACACTCAGTGGTGTTAATGTTATACTTGAGCATACTGTTGTCCACATCAGGTACTTGTTTCTGATATCCACACCAGGTGGTGTTAGTGTTTTACCTGGTATTATTCTTGTCCACACCAGATGGTTAAGTGTTATACTAAATTACTTGCTGATGCCCACAGCAGGTAGTACTAGTGTTAATATAACTGATGTCCACACCAGGTTGTGTATGTTATTAATGTTGATGTCCACACCAGTTGGCATAAGCATTAAATACTTGTTATTAGTATTACTGATGTCCACACCAGATGGTATTGTTGTTTAAAATACTTTATTCACTGATGCCCTTTTATGAATCATTTGTCGGTTTTCAGAAACTTTTAAAACGGATCTATCCCAGGAAGGTAACTGCCTTGTCACACCATTTAAGCTAGACAGATGGATGAGGAAGCAACTGTAGAGCAGCAGCAGCCAGAGGAAGAAGAGTGTGAAGACACAGAAGCCACAGCAATGGAGGGAGATCCTGGTGGAGATTCAAGTGATGCAGTCCCAGAAACAGAAACCCAGGCCATGGAGGTTCAGGAAACTGAAGAGAATACGCAAGAAGAAGAAGTTGGTGAACAGATGCATCAGAGGAGGCTGCTGATGCTGAAGAAGAGAAGGCTCATGATGATATAGCACCACCACAGTTGAGGGACAAAAGGCAGCAGCAAAAGATAAAGGTCAGTTCTGTAAAAAATCATCAACAGGTAACACTAACAGTAACACTGATTCAGGAAAACATGAGATATTTTAGGGAGGATAGGGAGATGTGTCTGTTTTATTATATCTTGGATTGCTTTTTGTGTGTGAAATAATGACTTTTTTTTTTTTAGTGTTTTTTACTCTCGATGTGTTATTTTTTTCTTCTAAAACTGAAAATTTGTTGTTTTATGATGCACCCACAATGACATCATGGTATGCAGCATGAGACCATTGATTGAAAATTTTGTGCAAGACATGAGACAGATTATTCTTCATGTTAAACCCCCATGAAAATGCACAGATTAGTGATTATCCTTGTTTTAGTCCTTCCACCTTAGCTTAATTGACACAGAATGATACTGTATACCCTTTAAAGTTTTGAATAGCACTAATATAATATAAATGTCGATAACCACCAGCCGCTGTGGCAAAGTGGTTAGCGTCGCGGACTCCGGCTGGGAGGTCATGGGTGGAATCCCATCAGAAGTCATGTGGGTTTTTCTGCCCAGACCGGCTCTCTGACCCAGAGTTGAGTTGCTGCGGACTCAGTTGGAAGACTGGGACCAGACAGTCGAGTTTCATCCACTTAATGGATGCGTTTCTGAGATTGTTGCTCAGATTTCTTGACCAGCACTGCAGGTGCCTGTATCTCTTGGGCCTGGTTGATGCCAGGATATATTATGAAAGGAAGCGTAGAGTAAAGCCATGTCATGTTGTCTCAGACCAAAATGGAAATCCGTAGCATCATCTTAATCACCCTCATTGTCATCAATCAGCATTAAAAAAGTATCTCAAATTCTGTGGCCCTTCATGCCCTGCTCTTATGGTGACCTCAATTTCGATGTCCTCTCCACGTCTGTGGCCTTGGTTTGGTTCCGTCGGGGGGTCACCGGTATCGGCGAGTCCATGGGCGCTGTCGCTGGACGGACGTGGTGGCGCCCTCCGGAGGGAGAGCTCACTCACGCCGGCTCCGCGACTAAGCAATTATTGTCATCAGTAGGGGGCTTAGTAGGTGGTGTCCTGCGTATGTTAGATCAGAACAGGTGCCACTGAACACCACCGAAGTGACTCGGCAGCAGTGCAGTGTCTCTTCCGGTGGGTTGCCTCTTGACGACTTGACATTGACTGTTCCCTGTGGATTGCCGCTGCCGGGTTTGGGACAGCAAAAAAAAAAAAAAATATATATATATATATAAAGTCGATTTGACTGTTTTTTAAACATTGGTTTTTATTAAAGAGAGGGAAAGAGAGCGAAAAGCTATTGACACGTGCTGCTTTATAAAAACAAGCTGATGGCGCACTAAAAGTGCTTCCCCAGTGTCTTAAGGCTGTCAACTGACGGCGCACGATTTTGCTGATTTTTCATTCACCAAAATCTGGTGCAGTAGGCACAGAGAGTGTTCCATGGTGAGCTTGATGTGCCTGCAGTGTTAAAATACCATGTGAATAAGCATTTGTCAGGTGGAAGACCTTTTATTCTTGATAATGATTCGGTACATGGACCATGTAGAAAACAGGTTTGCCTCATTTGCAGAAAACAGCAGTGTAGTCTTTGACGACCAGAGACAGTGGTCCTGATCTCAGACTATGATTGGAACGTGGTGACAGTCCTGAGATAACCTCTGCTGTTGACGGGACTATAATTTTAATCTTAATCTTAATCTCAGACTATGAAATTGCATAACTTTGCAAGCTGTGCAAATGATTATGGATGATGATGATGGTGTTGGAGATGATCTTTTGTCCATTGATTGGTTGGAACATGAAAGTGATGATGACAGTGATGAGCCAGGCAGTGACATTCAATGCTTGTCAAAGCAAGCTGTTCAGCTTGGTGTAGCAGACGAAGGTTGGCCTGCAGATTCAGCTGAGAGTGTTGGGGCTGTGACCACTTAGGACTTTCCACTCAGCAGGACTTATACTGATGGTGAGAGAGGGGTCAGCAAGAGCATGTCTTCAGATGGAGAGGAAGGGAGAGGTAGAGGAAGGGTGCAGGCAAAAAGGGTGCGTGGGGGGGGGGGGGGGGGGGGGGGGGGGGTCGTGGCCGTGGAGGTCAGAGAAATCTTCCCTTCACAGGAAATTCACTGTCTCCAAACAGAAAGCTACCCCACACATATCTGCTTTTACAGGAAACCATGGTTTGAAAACACAAAGAGCAGGCGATGCATGTAAGGACCTGTATTTTGAGCAGTATCACACTCTGAAGAACTACTGACTTCAAGTTCATGTGTGCAGTTACAGAAGTACTGTAAAAGAACTTCAATTTGGGACTAATTCTGTACCAACATGGTCTGTCTCTGACTTTGTGTCCCACTGACTGTATTCCTGTCACTAGCATCAGGGGGAATGTGTGGGTAGCTATGCTTCTGTGTATGCATTCATGTCTGTACAATTAAGTAGTGGGTGAAAACAAGTGCAAGCTAACAATTCTGTCATTATAGTAATGACTTGGCAAAGATTTGAATTACAAACAAACAAACAAAACTGAAGACGAAGAAAATGGGGGGAATATATTATAAATATGAGAAACTTTTCTTTAGCTGCCTGAGAGAACCATCACACTCCCCTTCCAAGGCAGATCTATATGTATTGCATGCTCCTAGGCCTTTCGTCTGCTGGATCGGACTCATCAGGGAGACATGGCTGATTGGGTCCGTGCTCTTGGTGTCAGATAGAGACACACACCACAGTCCATAATTCTGTACTGTTCTCTCACCACCAAGGGTTCAAAAAAAAGATCCAGCAGCTCTCCCAAAGCAGCCAGCGAAGGATAGTAAATGGAACGAAAGTGTGGAGAGAAAAAAAAGTTGCTGAAAAACTAAAAGCATTATGCAAACAGTATAAGATATAGGGGATAATCTGTGAGCCTATGCTTGAGGATCCATTCAAGGCTGCAAGGGAGATCAAAAGGTATGGAATGGTGTGAGAGGTCAGCTTTGCTGTTCAATAACCCAAGCACTGTCAGCAGCTAAGAATTGTACAGAACAACCTTTACTTGGATCTCCTAAGAGATGCAATCTCCCACTGATTGACCAAACATTATAATGCTGAACAATTAAGTAGTGGGTGAAAACAAGTGCAGGCTAACTATTCTTCAGTCGTTATAGCGATGACTTTGCAAAGATTTAAATTTAAAAAAAAAAAAAGAAGAAGAAGAAAAAAGAAAAAAATTTGAAGATGAAGAAAAGGGGGGAATATATTATAAATATGAGAAACCCTTCACTGGCTGTCTGAGGGAACCATCACACTCACTCCCTTCGAAGGCAGATTTATTTGTATTGTCTGCTCCTAGGCCTTTTGTCCGCTGGATTGGACTCATCAGGGAGGCACAGCTGATTGTGTCTGTGCTGTTGGTGTCAAATAGAGACACACCACAGTGTAAGTTTAGTTTCTAGTATGACTAATATTGTGTCATTGTGTGTGGGTGTGCACGCACGTCAGTTTTGTGTTTGTCATAAGTAAGCACGAGTACACCCTATTTGACTTTGTTTCCAGTGTTCCTTAGTTACAATTTTTTTCTGGCTTCCATTTCATTTGTGGTTGCTAATGTTCTCTTGAGGATGACCACAGATGTGTTGTTTTGCATTGTACCGTTTCTTACTCATGTTGTTAAGTTTTGGCTGTTGCAGTGTTGTGGCGGTTGCGTGTGTGCCCAATCCTGTTTGAGGACTTCTGCAGGCTCAGGAGGGATTTTCAGACCATCATCAGGCTCAGCACCTCCTTTGAGTACCGCATGTCCCAGCACCTGTGCACCAAGATCGAGGCTGGCGCATGGACCCACAAGGTGGAGCTGGAGGACAAAGACCTCCCCTGGCTGCCCAACGAAAAGACCTACACCAAACCTCAGAACGCTGCCTCAGCAGGGTACTGTACTAATAGAGTGTGATGTGCTGATAACGATATATACTGATTAGTAGAACACTGGGGGAGCTAAGACCTCTGCTATGGTCAGACAGAATCTGGAACTGACCGTTGATTCACATCCATGTCGCAAATCGGCGCTAGAGTTGAGTGGGTTCATTGTGGGCCATGTTCCATCATTCTGCCCATTTTTGTTCAAACGGGTTCAGTAGTTTGTGAGTAGCCTTGCTGACCAACCAACCAACCCATCAACTGAGGCAGGTGAAAGCTGCTTTGTGTGCGGAGGTAGTAATCCTAACAGTCCAGTGAAGCTGCCAGTGAAGTGCCTCCCTAGTCCAGACTCCTTTCCATCAAAGACCTGCGCTTTCTGCAACAGTGCTGTCTCTGTGTCTTTGTACATTTGAGAGGCCCATAGTCACAGTGGTTAGGAGTGTTTGCCTGCCAAACTGAGGGTTGGGAGTTCCAGGGACTCGTGCTGTCAGATTTTTACAGCGTAAAAACTCTCTCTCTCTCTGTCCACCCAGTTGTAAATCTTTACAGACGACATACCGCCAAGATGGTCAGTCAGCTTCCTCGGACTCCTTGCACTTTTACTTTCTTTTTTTACTTCACTTTTAGATTTTTTCTTTATAGACTCGTGATTTTACACAGACTTTATTCAAAATCATTGGCAATGACCAAATTTAAGCGCATTACCCTATGAGCGAAAGCCTGATTTTCAAGGACTTTTCATGGCCATGAAAAGAGGGCCCCAAAGATTAAGGACTTTTAAGGACAGTACGAGCCTGAAACATATACATGTAAAATACCAAAAATCTTTCTCTTGATTCTTTTATGGTTGTTCATGGACTAAACTTTTGTTTCTAGATAATGTCAGAGAAAAATGTTGTTCAGTTAAGAACAGTTAAAAAGTAAATTCAGGAACAATTAGGTTGCAGAAATACTGAATCAGATGATACATTCAAGACTGTCGCCCAGTTACACACAAAGTGTGTGTGTGTGTGTTGTGTGTGTGTGTGTGTGTGTGTGTGTGTGTGTGTGTGTGTGTGTGTGTGTGTGTGTGTGTACACATGATGAGTTTGCAAGTAGGCTTTTAGAGAGAGAGACGGTGAGCAATAGAAAAAGACAGAGAGAGAGAGATTGAGAGAGGGAAGGAGAATTTGTAGCCGACATGTAAAACTGAAAAGAACTAAGAAGAGAGAGGGAGAGAGAAAGAGAGTGGGCGAAAAAAAAAAAAAAAAAAAGAAACATTTGTCAAAGTCCTGCTAGTTTCTTGGGAGATGTAACAGTAAGTATAAGCATGCAAAGAGAAAAGAAGGTGAAGGAGCCATGGCTTTCTGGCCCGCAGGGCAGTGAACTGTCTGGGGGTCCACAGGTCTGGGGCATGGCAGCGTGTGAGGAAGGGGCCCATCTTGTCTCCTGCCATCACCTGCACCTGCCCTCATCTTTTGTGCTGGAAAAGTCCATGAAAAAGTCCTTGAATATTTTTGTCAGGAAATCTGTCTGAACCCTGTGTTTCATCTTGCAGGAGAGGAGGATAAAAATACATAAAACTGTTGCCAAATCTTCACAATCCCAGGCCTCCACAAGGGGGTGCTGCCCTCTACCCTGCCAGGGGAACCTATATGGGCCCCCCTGGACCCCCAGGGCTTTTTCCTTGAAACTCATTCTTGCCTTAGTATACTACTGTCTGGGAAGAGGGAACAGTTTAATTAAGCAAGGTGTGAGACCAGCAGTGTGGATTCAAGTGTGGGGTATGTGTCCGTGCACCATGGCTTTGACAGTTAGCAAGGTCTGCCTGCACAGGGTGTGAAGTTTGCTGTATAATTCATTTTCTCTGAAACATGGCAGATTGGGTGATGTGGTTTGAACACACAGATACCTTTGTGAATTCCAATCAGCTCTCGTTTACCACAAGGTTTATGCTAGCAAATTCAATTTTAGCAGTTCTAAACACATTTTAACCACCAGTTTTCTGGTGGTGGAACACACACATTTTGTTGTCAGCAGTTGACAGTGTAGGAAAGCTCATTAAGTGTGTGTGCGTGTGTGTGTGTGTGTGTGTGTGTGTGTGTGTGTGTGTGTTCCTACTGAAACTGTTCAGGACACTACTGAAATTAGTGATAGCTGCTTCTGGTTTAGCTGCTTCTGGTTCTGGTATTGCTGTAGAGGGACTGGCAAGTCAGAGATCTTAATAGTTAAATAGGCGAGAGTCGTTACTGGAAGGAAAATCTGGTGCTAATAACAGAAAAAATGTTACAGAGAAGGGAAAAAAAACATACAGAAAACTGTTTAAAGTGGTGGAGTCTTCATTAGAGGAGTCTTTCTTTACCAGATGGTTTCACCATGTTGATGATGAACGTAATGATGTTTTGTAATAGTAAGATGTCAGGGGGCAAAGAATGATGACTGAACTGATAACGACGATAATTCAAATGCATGTAGCAAGTCGCCTCACACACATTTCAAGCTGTCCACAAAGTGCAGTATCACCCAAAGTATCAAAGTCACTTGCGCATCAGTAGTACACGCACGCATGCATGAACGCACCTGCGCACGTGCACACACACACACACACACACACACACACACACACACACACACACACACACACACACACACACACACACACACACACACACACACACATGTATACGCATATACGCATATGCATGGTGTGTGCATTTCACACACATCTAAGACTCGGTAGCAGAGAATAATGAAACCGTCTAGGGATGAGCAGTCTTGAAAACATGTGATTTTAACAATCTTCTGATAGAAGAAGATGAATGGATAATATGAAAAGTGATGGACAGATTACTGCACACATGTAGTCTAGTGAAGAATGAGGGAACATACGACAAAAAGATAGAAACTACAAAATCGATCCAGAAAAGCAAGATATTCTTCTTTTGTCCGCCTTGTTAGAAAAAAAAAAGATAAATAAGTGAAAATAGATAAATAAACAAATAAATAAAGGAGGAAGTGGATTCACAGTTCCAAGATGTTTCCAGTTTCTTGCTTATTAACGTGAAGTATGTCAGTCTTGTGAATATCTACCATGATGGTATGATTTGTACTGCTTTGATTGGTGTTAAAAATTTGTACAGATATGCAAAATTCACTTTTCATGCACACATGCATATGCATTACACACACACACACACACACACACACACACACACACACACACACACACACACACACACACACACACACACACACACACAGTCAGTGATGTCTGAAAGTTTGACTTCGTCAAACAGCATACTATGTAGACGGTGATCTTAGTTTTGCAAAATCTATCATGCAGGTCGAACTCCATTATCTATTTTGATGTGTAAAAAAAAAAAAAGGAAAACCAGAATGGCTAGTTCATTTTTTATGTCATCTGCTGGAGAAAGACAGCTTTGCCCAAAGTTAACCTTGTCTCTCTTAGTCTGTTCATGTCCTGTCTTCTTCCAGTTCTTGTATACTCAATTTAGAACATGAAGTTATGTTCAAAATCATTGCCCTGTCTTAAGCATTGTCTGCCTTCTTCCGTTCATTGAAAATGTTTGGTTCATACTTGCTTGTCCAAACAAATGTTTCAACTCCACTAGGCTTGAAACAACGCCTTACATCAGGATCCCATGAAAAGATAAAAAAAAAATTTTTTAATGAAGAGCAGGGAGCCAACTCTTCCCTCAACGTTCAGGCTAACAGGAGTTACTGAGTTGTCTGGGTTGAACGGTTGTGTTTTAGTCCGTTTGTCTCATCTGTGATGAAGATTGAGCTGTGTGGGCCATTATCAGATTTGTCTGGATTTTTTTTTTTTTTTTTTTTTTTTTTTTTTTTTTTTTTTTTTTAATCAGTGTAGATAGTTGTGGAGGTCTGTGTGCGGAGGTGATGATGTGATGCAGGGAAACTGTTCCACCCTGCAGTGTTTTGTCTTCTTCCTGTGTCTATGAAATTGTTGGAGACTTCTAAGGGTTTGCCTCCCTTGTCTTAAAGCTGGGTTGTTTTTTTAATGAATGATTGTTGTGACCAGAGAAACATTGTTTTTTTGCTGGCTGGAAAGAGGTTGGTTACTGCGCTGGCTTCAAAGATGTGTGTGTGTGTGTGTGTGTGTGTGTGTGTGTGTGTGTGTGTGTGTGTGTGTGTGTGTGTGTGAAAGAGAGGTGTGTGTGTGAGGGGTGTGTGAGGTGTGTGTGTGGTGTGTGTGTGTGTGTGTGAGGTGTGTGTGTGGGGGGGGTGGGTGTGTGTGAGAGAGAGAGAGAGAAGAGTGTGTGTGTGTGTGTGTGTGTGTGTGTGTGGGTGTGTGTGAGGTGTGTGTGGGTGTGGGTGTGTGAGAGAGAGAAGTGTGTGTGTGTGTGTGTGTGTGTGTGTGTGTGTTTGTGTGTGTGTGTGTGTGTGTGTGTGTGTGTGTGTGTGTGTGTGTGTGTGTGTGTGTGCTCTGACAGGACATTGTTCATGTTGAATGGAAAGACATTGGTTATTATGCTGGCTGGATACTATTTATTTTTTAGACTAGAGAAACTCTTTGAAAATGTGTTGTGGGTGAGTAAAGAAAGTGAAAAGGTGTTCTCAGGGGCAAATATGTAATTGTATAAATAGAAAAGACATGAATCTGTTTCTTCAGATGGTGGAGATCCATGTACGTCCCAGATACTTGGTTGAAATGATGACCCTCATTCGTTCTGCTGACCTGTCCAAGAGAAACCGGCTTCGTTTTGAGCTCAAAAGATTTTGCCCTAAAGAAGAAGTGAAGACAGAAGGTGAAACACAGACGGAAGAAAAGGAAACGACAGAAGTCAAGGACACAGAAGAAGGAGAAGTGAACGCTGAAGTCAAGAACACTTCTGACATGACAGGTAAGTGGCTGTCGATATATTTTGGACAATGATAATACTGATTATGATGATATAAAGATTAGGGTTGAGATAAATATCTTCCAGTCGTTGATTTATACAGGTAAGCATTTTTGGACCACCTGATACTTACAGGGCTGCCAACCATCCCGGTGTAGTTGTATTTGTCCTGATTTTTCACGATTTGTCATGGATTCCTGCTTTTTGACTGGCTGTCCTGGATAATCAAGAAAAAAATTTTTTTAAGAAAGAAAAAAGGAACACCATCTGATGCTGGAGAAAAAAAAAGTTAAGCCTAACATGGTTTAGAGAAAATCTTTCTGACTGGCCACATCTTCAAAGAAAGCAATTCTCATTGGCTGTTGATGTCACAGTGTAATCCAGGTTGTCAAAAGTGGTATCGAAGCAAGTGTATGTCGAAGAATCTGACAGTGATCTTCCACCTTCTCCCAAGAAGAGAGAGGCTGTTAAACCAGCATGTTCTTTCCTAAGTGATTTTTCAGAGGAGTGGCCTTTCATTGTTCGAGGCCGAGGAAACGTTTGCATTTTTCAAAGTTTTGTGCCTGTGATTTCTTGGTGTAATCTGGTGGCACAGC
The DNA here is from genome assembly GCA_016801955.1 of Conus betulinus. Classification (NCBI taxonomy): domain Eukaryota; kingdom Metazoa; phylum Mollusca; class Gastropoda; order Neogastropoda; family Conidae; genus Conus; species Conus betulinus. The sequence continues at coordinate 41,741 of JADBJO010002296.1, forward strand.
TTTATTTTTCCATCCTGTCCGGGACACTTAGTGAAAAGGCCAAACAAACAAGGCTTACACATTTCTGATCGAACATTTTTGTTGTTGTAGTCCAAGCAGAGGCATGTATCAAACTTGTGTACTAGTTAACTAGGGAAATTAAATTCCCAGAAAGTGATGACATCATTTTTGCACAATTGTGTGTGTGTTGTCAGTGTTTGAAAATCGCCTGACCACTTGTATACAAGCTTTCATGCTGTATCTGCATAATCTACAGGAAAATAAACCTAGTCGAGTTTGGTAAAAAAAGAATTGTGGGGAACTCGCTTATTCAGTCATCTTAAGAGCACAGATATAATACATTTTTCATGACAACCACTAGTTATCAAACTAACAATCCCAGTTGTAATGGCTGCTCAGCAATGCCAAACACATTGTTGCCAGACTGGCTTTACACAGATGACATTCAGTTCGTCGAGTACAGCACGGTTAGCTGGCTGGTGGGGAGCAGCCTGCTGAAAAACACCCCTTTCCCTGACCTGCATTCAGGGCTTGGCCTCTGCAGCTGCGGGCGAGCTGTAAACTCCTCTGCCTCTCAAAACTAAGTAGCTTGCTCTGAACAGCCGTGGTGGGAGAGATGATGTATGTGGAAACTGACAAGCACAAAAACAACGCAAAATTGCTTGAGAAAAAAAAAAGAACAAAATCAGAAGAAAACGTTGTTGTTTTTAACCAAAATCCGGAACAACAAGTATTTCAGCTTCAAGAGGGTGGGGAACAAGTGTTCAAGATTTTGCCAGATGTGATTCTCCACATTTTGACAATACCCCCTTCTTCCCCCACTGTGAACGTGTGTTCTCAGTTGTGAGAAAGAATAAGACTGACTTTCGAGGCAGCCTGGGTTCAGAAGCTGTGGAAGTTCTGATCGTCTCCAAGTCAAGGCCAGAGTCTGCACTGGATCATGTGTATATACAGTCAGATGGCTGACCTGAAGAGTGCCTGCTACAGTCTCTTCAGTAATGCCAGATGAATTTCCATGTACATTTGTGTATAACCGAAGGTGAGGGCTTTTCTCATACTTTACTCAAGATGTGTATGCTATGACACATAGTTAGGTTAGTGTTTTTATGATTCTGATCATTATCGGTAAATGTCCCTGAAAACCAGGCTGTGTCCCTGATTTGAGAGTTCTTTGTCCCTGATATACAAATTTGGGGGTTGGCAGCCCTGCACTTAATTTTTTCCATATCAGATTTAGACCTGGGACTAAGCAGCTAACGAATTAAGAAGCACCATGCAAGTGAATTAAGACATACATGCAAGTCTCATTTGACCATCATGTATTTTGATTGGTGTCTGTTCCATTTTAGGAAACCATGCTATGTTCCTGCCTTTTTTCTTTTTTTTTTTTTTTTAAAACGTTTTTACCTACGTTGTGCACAAGTGTACAGCGCATTGCTTGTCAGCATGGATGATAAAGGCAGGGATTCCATCCTTTGTTTTTTCTCGCATACATCCAAAGCTGTTTTCCTTTGTTTTCTTGATTTGTACTCAAACTCAAGAGTGGGCTATGTGAAAAAGCTCATGCCAGAACATGGCGTAGTAGTTCCCACCACCACAGATCACATCTTAAGTCATTGGGACAAGGACAGTACATGGTTACGGGCAGGAAGTGATACATAGAAGCCTTTTCTGGATTTGACTGGTGGTGCATCCTGGCTGTGTTTTGTCTGCTAGTAAACTGCTGTGATCAGACGGTTTTCTCAGATCATTACGAGTGGAGGGGGGTGAGTGGAGGTGAGGAAGTGAGGTGGATGGGTGATAGAGGTGAGAAGAAGGGCAGATAAAGAGTATGAACGTGAGGGTAGGAGGGGTGAGGAGAAAGGGCATAAAATGAGAGCTGGTCAGTCTCAGTGTGGATTACCTATTTTTTGTTTTTCAATGTCACATGGGCTTGCTTAGGTGAGTGAAATGCCATCTTGATTTCTGACATTTTTCTGTAGGAAAGTTACATATTATGGTCTCATGTGTTCTGGTGGAAGTGAGTGCTGTTGATTGCAGTATGGTGTACGCTGGTAAACTGCAAACAGCTGATATCTGTAAATAAATCTGAAAAGATATATCTGTGTTGAATTATCAACATATTGTCTAACTCTAAGTGAAACTTTTGGGAAGTTCTGTTGGAACAGATTGTAGCTGATAGTAAAATGTGTCCTAAATACATCAATATAAGATGAAAGTTCTTTTCATATGTTTGTGTGCATGTTATGGCCAGACGTTTATATTGTCAGATTGTGAAGTTCATCTTATTATTCTTACTGTGTTTTAATCACCTTTTTATTCATTTTTGTGTTGTCAAATTATGGGATGTCTGAAAGTGTTGACCTGAAAGTATGTTTTTTGATAGTTTTTTTTTTTTTTCAACGTACCAATTAAGACACTGACACTGTATGAAATGCATGAAATAAATGAGAAAACTACCAAATTTGCTGTCCAGACAGGGATTTTGGTGTGGTTGAATGCTTGTGGAAAGGAGGAAAACAAACTTGGCTTTGAAATGTAAAGATAGATGTGCCTCTCTGCCCCAGTAGTGTGAAGAGACTAGATCTATAACGTTGTAAACACATACAGGGAATGGTTGTATTCTGTTTTTAAATTGGGCTGAATGATAGCAGACAGAATTAAGCTAAGCACTTGTGTGGCAGAATTAAGCGCACTGTATTCACATAGCGCACAAGAAAAAAACATGTGATACTGAACCAGAAGTAGAAATTAGCCCGCCAACTGGGACATGTTTTTTTTTTTTTTTCTGGTTTGTATGGTTAGTTTTGCCCTTGAGCTGCATGTCTGTTGCCCTTGGAGTTGAACTGCACATCCCTCCACCTCCACCCCATCACCCACCCATTTCACCTTCGTGACTTCCCCTTTACCATTTTCTGCCCTCTCCCTGCAACAGTGTCCAGGTGTCTTGGTGGTCTGAAAACATCATGGATTGATTTGGACAAGGTAGCAACCCTGATTATCTCTCCTTGCAGACAGCATGCATTTTTTTTTTAATTCCTTTTTTTTTTTTTCTTAATGAAAATGACTGCAAACCATTTTTCATTCTTGATTTATGTTTGTTCTTGTTTGAATGCCGTTTTCTATATTATCTTTGCTGTGTTTTGTTGCTGTTGTTGTGAGGGTTTTTGTTTGTTGTATGTTTTCAGTGTAAGTTCATGGAATTGTCGAAGTGGATTTTTAAAAATGATTTCTTGGTGACTAGAAGTTTGACATAAAACATGGGGCTATTGCTTTTGATGTAGAGTGATGCTACTTCTGATTTTGGTTTCTGAGTGAAAGCAACATTGTTCATTATTTTTAGTTTGTTCTGCATGCTGCCCAATGTGCTTTAACCAAAGAAAAGAAATTGTTCAGCTTTTGGGAACTGCACAGCCTGATGATGATCTTATGACAGAGAAATTACCCTTCTTTCCTAATGCCCTCTGCAAGAGGATTGGTAAGTTGTCATTGTTGTTGTTCTGATTAGATCCAGGGGCTGACTATGAAATGAATGGCAAAATAGAGTGCAAACTGGTTTTATGTTTGAAGGACCTGTTTGTGTGCAGTGAACTTTGCTGTTCGTTTGAAGCCAGTGAAGGTACCTGCGTTCAGTCATCCGCAAGGTGTGGTAGTGGATCTACCCCCTGTCTGTCTGTCTGTCTGTCTGTCTGTCTGTCTGTCTGTCTCTCTCTCTCTCTCTCTCTCTCTCTCTCTCTCTCTCTCTCTCTCTCTCTCTCTCTCTCTTTCTCTTTCTCTTTCGCTCTCTCTCTCTCATCCCCCCAGTTGTTTCTCTCATTCCCTCCTTTAGTTTCCAGCTTTCATCCCTCTTGATCTCTAAAGAGAAGAACCAGTAAAGATTCATAATTCTCAGGACAGTCATAGGAAAAACAACAAGTTGTAAGATACAGAACTCCTCCTGCAACATATGTGGATGATTAACTAATCGTAGGCTAATTTTTTTAATTATTCATAAGGCTTCCTTGAAAAACATAGACAAACGAATCACAAGACAAAACACAACACATTTCGACCTTTTACGTCTTCTTCAGCAAGATACACAACACTCAGGACAACAAAAATGAGTGAGCAATCATTTATCTTCAATTGAATTCAGTACCCATCATGAACTGAATTCCATGGAGATAAGTGACTGCTTGTTCATTTTCATTGTCCTGAGTGTTGTTTATCATGCCTGAAGAAGACCTAAGAGGTCGAAACACATCATGTTTTCTCTTGTGATTTGATTGTCTATATTTTTTCGGCAGAGCCTTATAAATAATTTTTTCAAATTTGTTTAGATTTCCACCTGCAGTCGCCTCACATTGCAGTGAGATCTAATCGTAGACTGCCAGTCCAGTCAGTCTGGGGATGACTGATTGTGTCTGCTACTTTGTTCATGATGTTGACATGGAGGACTATCCGCACTTCAAAAGCCAGTGTCTATAGACTGTTATGCAAGTCACTATTCTTCTGCCTGTTAGCTTCATATTGTCAGGAGTTCTGGCCCTTTGCATGCTGAGCAGCTCATGCTGCTACAGCAAGTTCAGTGATGTTGTTTTTGTTTTCTGTTGTTGTTTTATTCTTCCAAGAAAGCTGAGGCTGCAGAATACTCAAACTGAAGGTATGGGGCTGGAATAGCTCAGTTGGTAGAGCGCCGGACTCGGAATCCAAGAGTTGCAGGTACGAATCTCCAAGGGCCGTTTTGGTACAGGGGGATTTTTCCCTCAGAGTTAACATTAGTTCTGACTCCATTTCCCATACAGTCCTTCGAATGAGACTATAAACTGATGTTCTGTGTGTGAACGCATGCATAACATCTTGCACTTGTACAATCCCATCACCAACTTTCGGAAGAGAAGGCCAGTTTGGCCGTTGGTATGGATGACACGTTACACATAGCATTCACCTTCCTTGAAGTTGGAGTATGGCTGCTTTAATGGTGGGGGTAAAAAGAAAATGGTCATACACACAAAACTCCACTCCTTTTGTTGGGTAGATGGGTTTAATACTTGCCTGTCCATATTGGGAGTGTCCGCAGGAGTATCAGCCAGTATGCGCAGAAGAAGAAGAAGGAGGGATGGATGATGAAGATCTCAGCCTACTCATGAAGGAATCACAGCAGGACATTTTTTTCCCCATTTCTTTTTTCAACACAGTCCCCTTCCAACTCTCCACACTTACTTCAGCGATGGTACAGTGATTTGATCCATGTGCGAAAAAAAAAAAAAAGAGAGAAGGGTATGTTTGGCCTCAAAGAATGCCTCAACAGCAGCTGTAATGTCATTGTCTGTTGGAAAATGTCAGGGTGAAGGTGACAGTCAGGTGGTGCCACCAGGACAGGGAAGAAAATGTCAGGGTGAAGGTGACAGTCAGGTGGTGCCAGGACAGGGAAGAAAATGTCAGGGTGAAGGTGACAGTCAGGTGGTGCTGGCCGGGGAATACAGGGAAGAAAATGTTAGGGTGAAGGTGACAGTCGGGTGGTGCCAATACAGGGAAGAAAATGTCAGGGTGAAGGTGACAGTCAGGTGGTGCCAATACAGGGAAGAAAATGTCAGGGTCAAGGTGACAGTCAGGTGGTGCCAATACAGGGAAGAAAATGTCAGGGTCAAGGTGACAGTCAGGTGGTGCCAGGACAGGGGAGAAAATGTCAGGGTGAAGGTGACAGTCAGGTGGTGCCAGGACAGGGGAGAAAATGTCAGGGTGAAGGTGACAGTCAGGTGGTGGTGCCAGGACAGAGGAGAAAATGTCAGGGTGAAGGTGACAGTCAGGTGGTGCCAGGACAGGGGAGAAAATGTCAGGGTGAAGGTGACAGTCAGGTGGTGCCAGGACAGGGAAGAAAATGTCAGGGTGAAGGTGACAGTCAGGTGGTGGTGCCAATACAGGGAAGAAAATGTCAGGGTGAAGGTGACAGTCAGGTGGTGCCAATACAGGGGAGAAAATGTCAGGGTGAAGGTGACAGTCAGGTGGTGCCAATACAGGGGAGAAAATGTCAGGGTGAAGGTGACAGTCAGTGGTGTGCCAATACAGGGAAGAAAATGTCAGGGTGAAGGTGACAGTCAGGTGGTGCCAATACAGGGAAGAAAATGTCAGGGTGAAGGTGACAGTCAGGTGGTGCCAGGGACAGGGGAGAAAATGTCAGGGTGAAGGTGACAGTCAGTGGTGCCAGGACAGGGGAGAAAATGTCAGGGTGAGGGTGACAGTCAGGTGGTGCCAGGACAGGGAAGAAAATGTCAGGGTGAAGGTGACAGTCAGGTTAAACCACAAGCTGAGACTGGATCCTGTCAAACCACAAGTTGGGTTGGGATCTGTGTAAACCACAAACAGAAATGAGATCCAGTTGAACCACAAGCTGAGTTGGGATCCAGTTAAACTACAAGCTGAGTTGGGATCCAGTTAAACTACAAGCTGAGATTGGATCCAGTTAAACCACATGCCAAGTTGGGATCCTGTTAAAACACAAGCTGAGTTGGGATCCTGTTAGGATCCTGTTTAAGCAGAAGCTGACTTCAGATCCAGTTGAGCCATAAACTGACACAGAATCTTGTCAGACCACCAGTCGAGATTTTTGGTTAAACCTCACACTAACTTGTGATCTTGATGAACCACATGCTGATATGGGATCCCATTAAACCACAAGCTGAGTTGGGATCTGGCTACACCACAAGCAGACTTGGGATCTGATTAAATACACAAGTTAATTTGTAACACAGTTAAACCGAAAGCTGATTTGGCATCTAGTTAAACCACACATTGACATGGGGAAATCAGTTTAAAGACATGCTGACATGGGATCCTGTTCAATCACAAGCCGACTTGAGATCCAGTCATTTAAAAGCAAAGTATAGATCCAGTCTTTAAAAAGCAAAATATAGATAAAAGCAAAATATAGATCCAGTCTTTTGAAAGCGTATGATTGATCTATTTCAGATTACAATGATCTGAAGATTAAGTCAAATCCTCAGACATGAGCAAAAACAGAATTACCAGGCTTCCAAATGAAGGAGCATGCAAATTACAAAACAAAGACGTTTTGATATATTAGGTCCTGCTCAGGCTGGACAAATAACATTTGAAACAATGAAAACAAAGGAAGAAGAACAGACAGTCACTTACCTCTTCAATCTGCATGCAGAGTTTGGTCTTGTGATTGTTACAATTTGATGTTGACTTTAATTAAGTACAGTCATTGTATATTAAGATTACCTGTTGCATCCGTGTAATGGTGTGGTTTATTTCCAGGTTATGACCTCAAGGCGGAAGACAAACAGATCTTTATCAGCAAAGTTCCAGAAGAGGTGCCAGACGATGTCCTGAAGGCTGTCCTCTTGTCAAAATTGCTGGACCGACAGGAGGCAGAAGATGGTAGCATGTAAGTAAATTGAAAAAAAAAAAAAGAAAAATAGTAAATGGATAATAAAACATGCAATAGGACCTTGAGTGGTGGGCTGAGTGTGGCTGCTGTTTTGGATACAGTCTTTGCCTGAAAGTTTGTCGTGGTTGATAACAAACTGGACTTTGAGGCCAATAGTATAGGATGCGGCGGTATGTGGTGATTGTCTTCCGTAATGGTAAGCTCCTTACTGTCCATGGATGAAAAATGTAAATGTAAAACTTCATCAGCATCAGTTAAAACCTGCAAAAATTGGATTGTGTCTACCTACATGGAAAAAAAAAAAAAAAAAAGGAGGTAAAACCCTCAAATACAAATACAGGTGTGAGCTACTTAAAACCACAGAAAACACAACAGACAAAAAAAAACATCCCAAAACACACAATTTTATTGACAACTTGAATACAACACTAAAAGATTTAGAAACAAAGGCATGCATTCCAGCATTGACTCGGGTGTAGTCAGTTGCCTTCCCTTGCAATCCCAACAGAGCTGTACACCTTGAACTCGACCACATTGAGGTAAAATCGTTTTATCAAGCTTTTATCTCAGACCACAGAGAACTGCCACTACTGATCTTAAATTAAAGAAGGTGTTTGCAGATACCACAGCATCTTTCTCAGTCATCAAGTGATCATGTTGCAATCAAATAAACGATTTAAAAAAAAAAAGAAAAGCTTATTTGATATAGATCAAAACCGTACGAAGGCAGATTGTATGACCTGTGTGTCCTCCTCAAGCACATGTGATGAAAATTATTCTCGGTGTCACTTTACTAGGCAGGGATAACCCAGTTAAAACAATACTGAGGACATCTTCCTTTCTCTTACCTTTTTCTGCTTGTCATTTACACTGAGGAGGTGCACAAGACTTGCAGAAAAGATCAGACACCACGGACGAGTGTAGGCAAAAAGTTACCTGGAACCTAACAGATGAAAGCCTGCTGTTGAAGATTATTACCAGGAGGCACCATTGCTGTTGATGATTACAGCACCATGCTGTTGAGTGATTATCGGAAAAAGGCACCATTGCTGTTGATTGTGATTGTTGAATTTCAGCACTGCCAATTGAGGTCAGTTCTTCTGGGTGCTCAAGGCTACATGGAACTGTTTGACGGCATTTTGCTGAACTGGAAGGAGCTGGAGATGGCCACGTCTCTGGGGACGCTTTATGGTAGGACCTGGTGTCACAGCACCGCTTCTGTGTGTTCTTGCTGTTTGTTGGGAACTGGTCACATAGCGCTGCTTCTGTGTGTTCTTTCTGTATGGTAGGTATGGTGTCATAACAGTTACTGTAGGACCTGTCATAACACCGCTTCTGTGTGTTCTTGCTGTATGGTGGGAACTGGTGTCATAGCACTGCTTGCTGTATGGTGGGAACTGGTCACATAGCACTGCTTCTGTGTGTTCTTGCTGTATGGTGGGAACTGAGTGTAGAAGCTTCTGTGTGTTCTTGCTGTATGGTTAAACTTCTGTTTTTTCTGAAGTTGATGTATGGTGGGAATTTGGTCACACTGCTGTGTTTGAGGTCTTCTCCCCTGGGTGGCTCAAGGCTACATGGAACTGTTTGACGGTGTTTTGCTGAATGGAAGGAGCTGGAGATGGCCACGTCTCTGGGGACTTGCTTTATGGTGGGATCTGGTGTCACAGCACCACTTCTGTGTGTTCTTGCTGTATGGTAGGGACTGGTGTCATAACACCGCTTCTGTGTGTTCTTGCTGTATGGTGGGAACTGGTGTCATAGCACTGCTTCTGTGTGTTCTTGCTGTATGGTGGGAACTGGTGTCATAACACCGCTTCTGTGTGTTCTTGCTGTATGGTTGGGAACTGGTCACATAGCACTGCTTCTGTGTGTTCTTGCTGTATGGTAGGAACTGGTGTCATAGCACCGCTTCTGTGTGTTCTTGCTGTATGGTGGGAACTGGTGTCATAGCGCTGCTTCTGTGTGTTCTTGCTGTATGTTGGGAACTGGTCACATAGCACTGCTTCTGTGTGTTCTTGCTGTATGGTAGGAACTGGTGTCATAGCACCGCTTCTGTGTGTTCTTGCTGTATGGTGGGAACTGGTGTCATAGCGCTGCTTCTGTGTGTTTTTGCTGTATGGTGGGAACTGGTGTCATAGCACTGCTGCTTCTGTGTGTTCTTGCTGTATGGTGGGAACTGGTGTCATAGCGCTGCTTCTGTGTGTTCTTGCTGTATGGTGGGAACTGGTCACATAGCACTGCTTCTGTGTTTTCTCCTGTTCGCTGCTTTCACTTCCCAGTTTTGGTTTCATGACCAGGGAATTTTCTGCTTTCAGACAGTTTTGAGATATTGAAAATGAAGTGTTGGTGAGATCTGTGGAGAGTGGTCAGGTGGAAGGGATGGTTTGCATGATGGTATGTCAGAAGAGAGACTGATTGTAGAGAGGGGACTTGAGGGTTAGAAAGTGTATGTGCATACTTGTGTTCATATTTGTGGAAGAGAGGGGGAGGGGTGGGATGGGAGGTGGGGGAGGGTGCATTTCACATGGGTTAGGACGTTTATCCCCCTATTTGCAAGTATATGCACAAAGTTTCTATAAAATATGGATGTCTCTGAACATTATTGGATGGGAAGAAGCGATGTCTATTGTTTGATGCTGTTGTTGGGAAAATGTGCAATGATGAGACCCTATATGCACATGCACACACATACATAAGCACAGATATGTACTCATACATGTGCAGATGTGTGTGCACAGAAAAATGCTCACATAAGCCCACTAATCACACACACGCATGCACATGCACTTCTGCACATGTACACACACACACACATACACGCACATGCATGCATGCACACATGTGCACACACAAACGCATGCACACACAAGCACACACATGTGCATACACGCAACCACACATGCACACACATACACACACATCATACACACACATGCATGCGCTTGGGCACCACATACACGGGCACACATGCATGGGCCCCTGCCTACACACCCATACACACACACATGTACACTCACCACACACACATACAATGATAATAATATCACAACCAATTATAGGTACATACTCAAGGTCTGACCAGCGCCTTGGGCTAATGCGTAGGCCAGGCATCTGCTGAATCGTAGCCACGAGGCCCTCTTCTTAAGTTCTGTCATCTCGGTCATTGATTCATTTATCCATCAGCTTTAAGTCATGGGCAATGTGGCCTCAAAGCTTAGGAGATGTGGTGTAGTGTGAATGGACTAGTCCGCATGCAGTGACACCTCCTTGATGAAACTGAAACTGAACAGTTAGACGTGATTGTGATTGATCTGACGGTAGATCAGCCTGTTTGTGTTCTAAATTCAAATGTGTTTTTTGTGCAGCA
>JADBJO010002296.1:55000-72500 GCA_016801955.1 Conus betulinus
GAGTGGCGCCCCCCTGCGAAGGCCGGGGCAAGGGGTGACCCCAGGTGGGAGGGGAGCGGCGCTGAGGGGAGCTACACGAAGCAGGGTGTTTGTGAGAGGCGCCATCAGGGGATTGGCACCCAGAGGTGTGCGGGGCCCGCCCAGGGTGAGAGGAGCGGCACGCGCGGGGTAAGTCATGTCTTCTGCTGCTGACGGTAATGGATGTGGTGTGTGTGTGTGTGTGTGTGTGTGTGTGTGTGTGTGTGTGTATTTCATGTACATTGGATTTCTCTTTACCCCTTAAATGAGACTCTTTCCATTAAAGTCTTAGTAATTTTTAGACATTGGTTGTCAGAGACACTGCTGGGCAACTTGCTTTGTGAATGCTGTGGGCGGTGAACTGACTTGAGCGTTTACAGTTAACACAGTTCGGTAACTAACATCACACAATGGGTGACCTCCAGCCAGATATGAGAAAATCTTCTTCATCCATTGAAGCAACGTTCCTTTGTTATCGACTGAGTGTAAACTGAGAGCGATGGCAAGTAATAAAGACTTCGACCAGCACCCTCTTTTAGTCCTGATACAGACCAAGTTGCAAGATGAATCAAAAGCCGGCTGTCAGAAAATAATTTAACAGCTGACAGCGACAGTTGAGAAGAGTGTGTGGCTTGTGGCGGTGATGTCACAACTGACAATGACAGTGACTTTGTTCCGGATTCATCTGACTAAAGTACCGGCTGAAATGAATGTGGATGGGGTCTAAACATATAAAGAGGGAGCACAGGAATTCAAATAAATGTTTATTGTTCTTTGTAATAAGGCATGGATGGAATTCAAATGAATGTTTATTGTACTTTGTAATAAGGCATGGATGGGAACAATGGTTCACCAGTCAGAGAGCTTTGTTTATTTAAGAAATGCCCCTATTTACACTTCCAGGTCTGCTCGAGAGCTGGTTTTCAGCTGTTCATGTAAAGAAGTACTCCTATTTACACTTCCAGGTCTTCTGAATTGCTGGTTTTCAGCTGTTCATGTAAAGGAGTACCCCAGTTTACACTTCCAGCTCTGCTGTATAGCTAGCGTTCAGCTGCCGTGTAATCCTGATTGACCCTTTTACCGTTACTAGCAGCTTGAGGAAGCTAGCACTGAGAGGGTTAAGGAAGCTGTGGTCAGCCAGGATCCCAGCAGTGGATGAGGTGGGGTCGTGTGTTGTTGCAGTGTCATCCAGCCTGAGGGGGGGCAGAGGACAGGGGTATCATGGCCTGGAGGACCTGCAGGCCAAGCTGTTGGCCACAGAAAGAGAGCTGGAGATGCTACAGGAATCAGCCAGGGTGAGGTTTACGCCGGGTTCACATTCACACGCATAACACACACATTGCAGTGCTGTCTGTCGTAGTGCCACAAAGCAGCAACTTCTTCATTCTGTCATGGTGCTGACAGCAGCGGTTTGGAACAAACTGTTTGCTTGACTTGATTTTTTGTTTTCTTTCATTTTGAATTGTGTGTGTAAAGTTTTTTAGGAACAAAGTATAACTCCAAAACTGAAGCACCAGTTTGATTTAGGATTTCCATAGTGCCTGGTGAGAATTATTAACTAAAATTAGGGGGTAGGGTTCGGTACGAAAAAACTCACTTTCAAATTTTCAGGGGGTCACAAAGATTGTTAGGGGTCACCATTAATAACTGCTTGAAAATGTAGTGAAAAACACACACACACACACACACACGAGCATGCTCTCACTGGCTCACACACATAAATGCACAGAGAAAGAGATAGAAATGCATTAGAAAAAGGTGTTTATAACAAAGTTCATAAAACATTCTGGACAGTGCTAAATATTATCTATTCGTACTTGTGTTCCAATGTTTTGAAAAGTGTTTTCAACTAACATGAGTAAATGTGAGCACCTACACATTCAGGGTTTTAACAGTGAAACTTGATTTGTGGGATGGTCTCTTCAGTTATCATCCAGAATTTCCACTACGTGAGCCATTTCCTTCAATGTTGAAATATTTTATTGTATGACCAAATTCCAGTTGCCATGCAGCGATCACCAGAAGCCCAGTGGAACCTACGACAAAACTGTAGACTGGCCATTCTTGCTCTGTGATCAACACATTCGTACATCCAGAACGGAGCCATTTTAATGATCCGAAATGGTCATGTTGCATAGATCGTTCGACTTTTGTTCCATTTTGCTGGATTATCACCCACGAGCCACAGCTGAACTGTCGGATTTTTATTCTGAAAAGCCGAAATTCTGCTGTTTTTCCATGCTTTTCCAACTTAGCATGAATCAGGTGGTGATCCTTTGGTCCAATCGTAGACTGGATAGGGCTAGTCTATTTTGACAACTCTTGTTGGTTTAAGTAGAGAAGAGTTCTCAAAGCGCAAGTGTTCATCAATTCAGAAGGTTCTGAAACGTGAAGAAATATAACTTTTAACTTCGGTCATGGTGGATGAGACAAAAGCCCTATTGCGTGATGCGCTGCTCAGAGTTGTAATGTGTGCAGGAGAAAATCAGTGCGTCACGGTAAATTCTGGTACGTTTTTTGTGATGCACTGGCCTGAATTCCAGTGTGTCAGATGGAAGTTTATGCATCAGAGACGCACATTTGTGGGTAAGAATTATTACTGGTGCCTATCCCACACAAGGGGTCAGTCTAATGGATGATAGAAATAGCATTTTTCTTGCAAGTGTCATGAGAAAGTCATTTACTTTCATACAGTTGAAGCATTGTTTGCAACCCTCTGTACGACTTTTTTTTTTTTTTTTTTTAACAAAATAAGTCTACAGTGTAAAGATGGGCATCAGATAAGTTATGTTCAGCAACTGTTAAGTCTGTGAAGCTTTTTTTTTTTTTTTTTTTGTAGCATTTCATCACAGACTGTAGTAACAAAGCATTGTCAAGGAAAACGTCTGCTAAAAATGTAGCACTTGGCAGTTTCCGTGTTAGGTCTGAGTGACACTACAGTTCACATCACAAAAGTGGAACACTAAACAAAATAACACAACGGAAAGAGAATCCCATATGAGAGCAAGTGAAACACCGAAACAGGAGTAAACCACACATGATGGTAAGAGAGCTCTACAGGCAAAATCTGAAGCATTCCTCTGTAGACTACCAATTGTCTATATTGTAGTTATCACTATTATCAGCTGATAAAGACAGTGATGAAGACAAATGTCGCTAACGTATTCAGGGAAAGGGGGTCGGTAGGAAAGCTAACATTCCTTCACTGCTGTAATTCAGTCCAGTAGATGAAATGATCACATCTGATTCAGTGCAGTTCTTGTCTGTCTGCATACAAGCCTGTGTAAATGTAGGTCAGTGACACGTATCTCGGTGTGTAAAATCTCTAAGTACTCTCAGAGTGTCTTTGACAGTTTATAGAACCTGTGTAGAAAAAAAGACAAATGTTGTCAGTGAACTTGCATCCGACAGATGATTAGGATAACATGTGTAAAGAATGCAGCACGGCCACATCACAGCATTGGTGTTCTCATTGAGCATACAGTGTGAAATCATTTCTGTGTGACTTGACATAACTTCTGCTGTAATGGGTTGTACTTATACATGCCAATGATGGTTGAACAATTTGTGAACCAGTCTCCAGCTTTGGAATTTTTTTTCTCTCAAAATCTCAATTTCCAACCTAAGAAGAATTTAAAAAAAAAAAAAAAAGATTCTGGCAAGCATTTTGCACTGCTGCAAATGTAAGCTGTGCTTGAAGATGACCGTGGCAGTGAGACGGGTGTGATGTTTCCAGATGGCAGATTTCGGCGCCTTCAACAGAGGGCCATCCTTCAGGGACGACCGCTTCGGTCCAAGAGGAGCCTATGACAGAGGAGGGGACTATTACGATGAGGGATATGATGACCGCTTCCAACAGGGCTTTTCTTCACATCGCAGAAGATGGGTGAGTAAAAATGGTTCACGGGTAGGATACCAGAATTTGTTTCGTTTTTCTTCTTGTAACCATTACACCATTGTCAGGGGCTCGTCACACTTCATCCATGGACTTCAAATAGGCCTGGAAGAAAGACCCTTAATGTTTGATGAAGGCCTCTAGAGGATCTGTTTATGCTTACATGTAAATGGTGAAAATTTTCAGTAAAACTATCCTCACAGGTCCTAAAGAAATCATCCTCAAAATCTCTGCATCAGCGTCATCAGTAGTTTTTACATTCACACACCGACAGGTTAGTGGAAAGTTAGTTGAGTACGGTAGACAGGCTGTGCAAGGTGGAATGATTGTTCAACTTCGCAGTTGTTTGCCTACAGATTTGCGGGTCTTACAACATGGGTCTTTAGAGACCACTGTGTAGGAATAAAGCCTTGCCTTGCATCATGGGTCTGCAGGGACCCATGCTAGTCTGAGGGAGTGGGAATGCAGAGGAATAAAGCCTTGCCTTGGATCATGGGTCACTAGGGACCCATGCTAGCCTGATGGAATAGGAATGCAGAGGAATAAGCCTTGCCTTGCATCATGGGTCTGCAGGGACCCATACTAGCCTGATGGAATAGGAATGCAGAGAAATAAAGCCTTGCCTTGCATCATGGGTCTCTAGGACCCATGGTTTTCTGAAGAACTAAAGCCTTACTGTATGTCGTCGTAGGAATCCAAGGACCAATACTTTTATTGAAAAAGTAATACCTTGCAGTGGGTTTTCATTTTCATCTTTGTCCACAAAAGTTTTTCTTACAGATGTGAGGTAAAGCTTCATTGAAAAAGTCATGAAACTTTAGGGAGGTAGATGAACAACCGACTGGGTAATCAGAACACTTTGATGACTCTTCCCCTCTTGCTGCACTCCTACAAGTGTGTGGTCTGAATGCTTGATTCATAAGAACAATGGCCTGTTGAAAGCGCCGAGCTGTGTGATGGAGGTCACACAGAGTTCTGTTTGGGATGCATGTGGGTATGGCTGAGCATGAAGCAGCTAGGCAGCATCTTGAAGTGAAGAGTCAGGCAGACTGTTTTGCTGAAGAAGATACAGTCCAGAAGACAGTGGGCCGATCCTCTATGTCGATTTCCATCTGGAGTGGTTGTGAATTTGTGGAGCCATTGGTTACAAGTTTGTTGACTTTCTAAGTCATGTATATGTGGAAGAGGTAATAGGGTTTTTTTTTATTTATTTATTTATTTTCTCTGCTCCTTGACCTCAGTTTGCAGCTGACCCCCCTCCTCTCCTCCATCCCCATTCCTTTTTTTAAAAAAAAAAACCCTCCCCTCCTCCTCCCCATATACTGCTTCCCCAGTCCTTCGCCTTTTCCCATACATTCGTATGCTGTCTCTCCCCCTCTTGTCTCCTTTCCCCTTTAATTTGCTTATTCCTCATTGTTACCACATTCCCCTATACCTCATACCCATCTTGCTCAGTATGTGTTTTTGTGTGCGCGCGTGCGTGTGATTAATGTGTTGTGCTGCTGAACTGTACAAATATCCCTTTATATTAATCCTTGCAAGGCTCACCCTACAGTGCGATTTGTGTCACTACAACCAGTGATGGCCATGACGTAAAGGTGCGACTTGCATCACGACAACCAGCCTAAGGGTTGATATGAATTGATATTTTGAATGTGCTTCTTGAGGATTTTAATAACAATTTTGGCGATATCCTCGTTAGTAACTTTTCGGTGAATGCATGAAGGCTGATTTATGCATGGGGATTCATGTCTTTTACACATCAAATTTTTTTTTGATTGCTTATTTCTTTTTTTGTTTTTGTTTTTGGTGAAGAATGCTTGCCTTTGTGTTTTCAGTGAGGGCGCCACAGCTTGCACATACAACTGTTTCAAAAGCAACGTCGACTTCAGATGAACTCTAGCTCTAGAGGAACCGAGTGGCAAGGCAGTCGGACTTCATGTGTTCAGAAATATGTGACTTGATATCATTGTTCCTTTTCCAGTTTTGAACAAAAGTAGTGTCAGAGAAACCATCATTCATCATCTTGTGTGTCCACTTTGCGTTAAAAAAAAAAAATAAACATTGAATTTTACATTGAGTTTAACGGTTGCGGTGGTGTATGTTGAAAGCTGTGTAGAAGGGAGTGACAATGACTTCTGGTCTGTGTGTGTGAATGAAGACTAAGAACCGGTGCATATATTGGACATTATGTTCTTTTACATGTTGTTCTTGCTCAGTTTTCAAGTGTACAAACACATACACTCACATTTGACATTTGTTTTCAGTTAGGCATTACTCCTTTATTTACATTTGTACAAAACCGACCCACCACATTTATACATTAATCTGACTCACTCACAACGAAATGGTAAATGGCAAATAATGTGACAAAACAAGGAATTTGTGTCACTTGTCATCTTGGCTCACCACAAACATTCATGCGCATTTTGTGATTTTTTTTTTCTTTTTGGTATCCCAAACTTTTCTCCCATGTGCCCCAAAATAAGGGGGCTGGATAAAAAAAGACACAGATTCTCCCACCTCCCCATCTTTTTCATTTTGAATACTTACTGTGTCAATAACGTTTTCTCAATCTTCTTTTGTTTTGGCTTTTTTCTGCCTTGTATTTAACTTGTAAACAAACTGATATCATATATGGATTCTGCCTCAAAGCATACCAAGACCCACACAATTCTTGCCTTAAAAAAAATGCTGCATATCAAAAAGTATAACTATTCCCCACACAAGACGACATGCGTTCCTGAAAAATGCGTCAGACTCAACTTCCTTGCACACGTTATCACTCTGACAACTACTTCAACAATTCACATCCACAGGCAACCCATCAGCGCTAGGATCCCCCCCCAAACAGTTTTTGCAACAACTGTGGGTTGGCTCCCAAGGACAGCGCCCCTACAGGATGGTCGGCATCCGGACGGTGTATGCTCTTCTTTTTTTTTCTCTCCCGCCTCGCTTTCTTTTTGGCACCCCCCCCCGTCCTCGCCATCGTCTGCCCGACGGCGCTTTTTGCCAGTATCTCATCCTCTGTTTCCCTCTGTCTGATGAAGAAACTGGTTTCCTCTTCGGGCTTCTCTTCTCCTCCTTTCTGCTGGCTCTTCTTTTTGATCTGGTTCTTGAGAAAGTTCTTCTTGTGGAAGTGGCCTCTCGTTTGATCTGTGAAAGAAAAAAGAATACAATTAGTGTTATTATGAGAGTGTGTCACTGTAGTATAGAACCAGCCAGCCACATTTTTTTTTTGTCTGTTTGTTAGTTTGTCTGCAGAAGTTAGCAGACCCATTAAAGTGAATTCTCTCTGCAGAATTTTTTTTATTATGAGAGTGTGTCACTGTAGTATAGAACCAGCCACATTTTTTTTTTTGTCTGTTTGTTAGTTTGTCTGCAGAAGTTAGCTGACCCATTAAAGTGAATTCTCTCTGTTTTTGTTAGTTTGTCTGCAGAAGTTAGCTGACCTATTAAAGTGAATTCTCTCTGCAGATTTTATCTAGGACTGCTCCTTTGTTGCCTTGGGTTCTGTCACATGTGCCAAGTGCAAGCTGCAAAACGGTCCATGATTGGTCACTCCATCAGGATGATTTTTTACCATAACCACCCAAGGAATACAAGAGCCTTCCCCACCCTCTCCTTTCCCTCCTTATGAGTGAGCCTGATCAAAGACTTTAATCAGAAATGGGGTTCTTGCTTCACTGGTGCATTATCACTAACTGAAGTTCAAATAAAATCAGTGTGAAGAAAAAGAGAGACCTCTATAAATCCTCATCTTCCTTTGCTTTCCATTTGGAGAGGAAGGGTGGGGGGGATACTCTTCACACATTAGGCAAAAATTGCACATTAAATAAAAAATGATAATGATGTAATTTCATATTTGAAATCATTTCACTTTGTAAAAGTTCACACTTCATTACACGTTAGCCGAGAGTAAAAGGCATAATTTTTCAACGAAAAATGTAGGCTAATAAAGTTTAAAACGTTTACCATTGTACAAAGTTAACTGACATAATCGTAGAATCGCATATTTCTCTCCCTGGCATTTCGTCTTGCTGGAAAGGGCCAGTTATACTCACCTGTCACAGAACTTAAATTTTCCAAGGAAAATACTATTGGTGAGCTGTTCATATATTTGTAATGTTAGATCTCATCAAAATGTTTAAGCAAAAAAATTTAAGGAAAAAAATTGAAAAATAGACACACAATAATAATAATACAGAGCGTTTCTTTGAAGAAAAAACCAAAAGCATCTACTGTCTGATGAGTGGAAACAGGTATCCCTCTATGGCAATGTTATAACATACACACAACGAAATCACCTAATACAATTCAAAATTTCAGACTGGGGGTAGAATGCTACAACAGGTTTTGTAGCTGGTGCAGCCAACTCGCATCATGTTGAGTGCATCCATTCGGACTGGCTGATGCGAGAGCTTGAAACTCAGCTAAAATTAGCAATATTCTGTTTGAAAAGCACTTGCCTTTTAACAGACTCTCTATTTTCACAAAAGTTTTTCTCTGCTTGCGTCTTCATTCATGTAAGTTCAAAACAATTCACTCTTACTATCATAATATAAAGGAAACAAATCTGTCAAAATCCTGTAAATATCCAACACAAAGTTAGCAGCTTGTGCCAAGTCCAAAAGAGGAAAATGCTTTCACCACCAGGACATCAAACATCAAAATTCTACAGCAACAAGTTTTCAGTTACAGTCGCATGCTATGGTGAAAAAAAACAGCCAAGAAATCAATTCAAAATGAATGACACAAAAGGCTATTTCAGTTACATAAAGGAAACTTTAAAACTTTTCTCGAATGATTTCTCCTTATATTTGAACAAGATGGTTTATTTCATATTCAACAGAAAAATTGCAAATGATTAAAAACATCAGACTTTTTTGCAGTATATGATGCAGGCAAATATTCACTACTGCTTTAAAAGAAGGGAGAAAAAAAAAACTATTGTCAGAGCTAATTCAGAGTTAATTTTTGCACGAAATGATGGTGTGGACCGACCCTGGTGAGATGTCAAAGGTGAAGATGGCAGCAAGCCTTAACAATGGCACAGGGAAAACAACAGTGTGAAGGCTGGGTCCAGGGAAATAATGTGAAGGCTGGGTATTCCAGATATACTTCTCCCCGATCTTGGACTGCCAATAATTGAATATCCACAAATTCTTTCATGACAGCTGGAACTCTGAGTGTGTGTGTGTGATTGAGTGGTGTGTGTGTGTAAGTCTCTGCCAGTGTATATTACACTTCTTCAATTGAGGTAATGCTAATGCACTGATGGACTGCAATGTGCATGGCCAAAATCAGAAAATGGCAGCTTTTAATTTTATGGTAAGTGCATGCACTAATTTAGTATGTTACAAAACTCATGCACAGGAGGAAGGGCACCTTTCTGCTTATTTTCACCCAGAAAGTATCATTATCAAGAAGGATACAGAGTGTCTTTCAGTATATCGAGCGTCAACGGTGAATGTTCACCCTCATGGTACCAACATGGTTCATAGCATAAACATTAAAACAGTCAAAGGTGATTTTTCATTCACTTCGAAATGGTAAAGAATGATTTAAGGAAAACCTTTCTTTACAAATAAACTTTGTAACACAGTACATGGCATAGGTCTGATGACAAAAGTTCCTGGACGTTATTCAAAAATGCTAATTTTTTTTCTTCATAAAGTTTCTCTCTGACAGTTCATGTGCATTATCATTTGGTTTGTTTACTAAGTTGGAAAGCCAAAAATGCTTCCACGCATAAGAAAGCACACACAGACAATTCACTTTCGCCAGTTGTACACATACTCTGTGCGGACACATTTACTCAAAGCCATGATGACACTAACTCACCTGTGAAACATCAGCACGGAGCCGCTGTTTGTACACACCCTTCTCATAAGCCAAACGAGCATTCAAATGAGCCCACTGGAACCTGGGCAAGTACTTGATGTTCCAGATGTCCTCATACCATGGGTGCTTTTTACGCCCTCCCACCTGTGGTTGTAACAAAGCATTTTCACCAAAATTTAAAAGAACAAGAAAGATTTGCAGTTATGACCATGGTCAAATAAAAAGAACAAGATCTGAAGTAATGCTGTGGTCATGACAGAAATATTGTTCATCAAATTAAAAGAACAGGCAAGATGGCCAAATAGGACTGGCCACATTAGTAAAATCTTACTTTAAACCAAAAGACCAAGACAGTGTTCAGTTATGACTGTGATCCTATGGGAAAATTGTACATCAAAAGATCAAATACAAATAACAAGAAAGCTGTTCAGTTGGCACAGCTGTCATGAGAGGAACACTGTCTATCAAAAGAACTGAGCAAAGACTTTCAATTGTCAGACTGCAACAATTTTGACAACCTCAGATTAGAATAGGATTCCTCTGCACATAATCATTCCCATCATACATGAGACTTGCATCCTTTAAAGAAAATTTGATTTTTAATATATCCTCTGTGAACACATTGTGCTAATATACATTTACAGGCATTTAAAAAAAAATTTTAATTCATTTCATTTGTAAGCTTTATAACATGAAATCTTTTATTTTGTATATATTTTACATACACCTGCTGTACATCACTGGTTCAACTGTGTGAGTGGCAAGGTCTCACACACACACACACACACACACACACACACACACACACACACACACACACACTTAAAACCTTACTGCTGATTTGAAAAGGGTCTAAATGAAATAGAATACCTTTGTAGCTGCCTTCCCATTCATCTTTCAGTCACTAGTATGATGTACTCTGCTACAAAGCATGAACACGAAACACAATTTTGTGCTGCTATACATACATTTTTATGCTCACATTGCTTTCAAATCTCACCATGACTTGTTCACAAGTGAGCAATGTTTTACAACAGCCATATTATATATATGAAGAATACAACACTGTTTTCCCAGGCAAACAACTGATCTGAATCGGTGAATTATATGCCACATTCAATTCATTCCAGAACCTTAAATTTAAAATGGGATTGACCAGTCTGGTTTTCCATCAGATAACCAAGCCCATTTTATTTTGCCTGACCCAGTTCACAGGTGACTGCACCACACACCCCAACAAGGTAAGTCATGGATGAAGACGATGAGATGGAATGAATGAGAAAGATCGCTTACACCGACTCAAATGACCTTGGACCCTTGACCACGACCTGGAATCTTCCATCTATTTCAGAAACAGTTTCTAGGGGAACTCAGTGACACTGCACAGTGACAGTCTGATGACCATGCCATGCTTGATTGTCCTCTTTATGTCCCATACTGGACTCTTTGTTAAAACTTGCTTTTTACTGCAGCATTTTGAGAGGAAAATACTGTCACTTGATTGGACAAGGAAACACCACAAAAAAGCCTGAAGTAAATGGGGAGCTCTATATGCAAAAAAAAAAAAGGAAAAAAAAAGGGTGGTGTTGGTGGGTGGTGGATAAAAATAGTATACCATCGCGGGACCAGCCTTTTCTTTAACTGTAATTTGGGAGCGAGATAAGCAAACTGAATGTTAGCCAAACAATGTTGTTTACAACTAATCAGTTGTTCTATTCATGTTGTTACTATCGTCCAAAATTTTTATTTCATCATTAGGTAATAAATGAACTCACTCAACTGAAATGTAACTATCACTATAAAATCACAACTCTGCAGACTGATTTCTAGCACGGCTCTGGCTGACCCACAAGCGAAAGAATTCCTCCAAAGGAGGATTATCAGGGCTTTACAGTACTGTACCTGGGTGTTGTTCAATGCAGCAGCCACTTGTTTGGCCACAGCTTTGTTCAGAAACTCCACCCAGCCTTCCTTGTACTCCCGCTGGTAGGGGTTGTGTGAGGCTTTGTCTGCAATCATCATCAGATCTTGTTCACTTTGTTTTCATAATACAAGAATACAGTATTGTGACACTGATTCTGTTCAATGCTGCCCTGATAGTGCCTAAAAAAAAGGATAATTACGATGGCAATAATATGTCACTTCCTACAATCATGGGAATGGGATCATTGACCAACATGTCAAAGAAAATTGCATTGAAATGGGTGCAGGAACTGTTGAAAGTATTCTCGAAATATCAGTTAAACTAGAAAATGAAAACTGCGCAAGCAGGCCCCAGTATAAGATAAGACAAGACAGGTTGCGAGCACGGACGATCTGATGGGGTGGTCGCACTGACCCGTGCGAATAGACCGTATTCATCCTTGTTCACATACACTGAATATGGTGATACACGTGGTCTATATTTAACAAAATTGTCGCTCTTTGTGTACGACGGAAAATGTCATTATATCACAGGTACCAATATTTGTGTAATACTGTCATTATTTCACAAAGAGGATCTCACCATCTGGCTCGAGGTAGATGTTGCCAACTTCGCCGCATTTCTCCATTTCCTCTCTCAGTCGTTTCAAACTCATACCTCGCGGAATGCAGCTAAAGTAGACCACACCTCGCTTCGTTTCTGGCTTAATTTTCTTCTTTTTTTCTCCATCTTCCAGGCCCCTCAATGGCCTCATTTTCTGTTTCTTCCATCATTTTATTCTTAATTAATCAAGAAACAACAAAAACCACTAGCGATCAGCGTGCTAACAATAGGCAGGAAGTACTGTGTAGTGACTTCCCTTTTAGTCCTAATAAAATAATAAGCTTCCGGTACATGTAGTAAAGATCCGTATTTTGTGTAAAAGCCACACGCCACAATTAGGGTTTTGCACCAAGTCATTATACTCCATGTAAGCATTTTAAGGCCGAGCGTTTTGAGTTTTGGAGGATTTGCACCCATGGCATCATACACAATCTTCAAATGCATGACCTTTCCCTTACCTGACGTCACATTTCAGGCCTTCGCACTCACCCGTGACCCTATCTACCCAGGTGGTATCCACCAAAAAGCCACACTTCTTTGATTTTAATCTGCCTGATTAGTACACCTGGCTTGTACCTTCATTGTCATATGAAAGAAAATGAGGAGAATCAACTTACAGGCACAATAAAAAAAAAAAAAAATCGAAACAATCTAATTGCGCCAGTCTATAATACTCGACTCTTAAACAAGGCCTTGACAAACACTCTTGAGAAGAAACCACAGAATTTTCGTGTCTCACGCTTTAACTGAGGTGGTGGGAAAGGATAAGTATCCATGTTAAATTGGAATGAACGGTATCTGACATACTGTAGTAGGAAAACAAAAAGGAAAAGTAGGAAAGGGTCATGGGAAGTAGGAAAATGAAAGGAACAGTAGGAAAAGGGTCATGGGAAGTAGGAAAATGGAAAGGAACAGTGGGAAAGGGGCCATGGGAAGTAGGAAAATGGAAAGGAACAGTGGGGAAAGGGCCATGGGAAGTATGGGATAGTAGGAAAATGGAAAGGAACAGTGGGAAAGGGGCCATGGGAAGTAGTAGGAAAATGGAAAGGAACAGTGGGGAAAGGGCCATGGGAAGTAGGAAAATGGAAAGGAACAGTGGGAAAAGGGTCATGGGAAGTAGGAAAATGGAAAGGAACAGTGGGAAAAGGGCCATGGGAAGTAGGAAAATGGAAAGGAACAGTGTGAAAAAGGTAGTGAACAGCTAAGAAATGGATAGGGTAAAAGTAGAAGAAAATATAGTGGGGTTGGTGGATGGGGGGAAGGAAAGGATAGAGCGAAAGTAGGAAAAGGCAGGAGGTTGGGAAAAAGGTATGAGAAAAGGAGGGGGGGGGGGGGGGGGGAGAGAGAGAAGTAGGAAAAGAGCAAGAGAATAGGGGGGGGGGGGGGGGGGGGGGGGTAGGAGATAAGGTGGGAGTATAAAAAGTGGGTGAAAGGTAATTTTAGGGACAAAAAATAAGGGGAAATTAGAAAGGGAGAACAACTACGCCAACGAAATACAGGACAAGATAGGGGTGAGGTGGGAGGGGGAGGGATTGGGGAGGGGAGGGGGGCTGGGGAGAAAGAGGAAATTGTACAGAAAGTAGGCAAAGCGACAGGAAGGTTGCCCTAGCTGAACATTTCTCCCCAGTCAGTCCATCATGCCTATTGATCGAAGAGCCCGGAGCCCGATCGACCTACTAAACTCCGGGCAAAGGTCGTCGCTCAGGCAGGGGGGGGGGGATCCGCTTAGAGGTCTACTTCAGTTGTCCCCCTTTCTGTCAGGTGACATACATTGAACCCGGTGACACCAGTACGTACCGTACGTACGTGCGTGCTCATAGGTTTGTGCATTCCTGACATTCATCAAACAGGATAAGATGAACTGGTGAATTATTCATACTTTGTTGTCTGGAAAACTCGATCTCTTTTTCTCTTGTCAGTCTGTATCTCTGCGCCCATATCTTTTAAAAAAAAAAAAAAAAAAAAAAAAAAACTTTCCGTATGGTTGATGTTGGTACGCATGTGGTGAGATCTCTGTGCGTCTGTCTTCTTTTTTTTATCTATTTTTTTTTCTTTGTTGTAGCTAGGCTACGCGCATTTGATTCGATCTATAAGTGCATCTGTGTGTAAATGGTGTATCGAGTGTGTGTGTGTGTGTGTGTGTGAAGAGGAGGCTAAGAACGAGAAGAAAAAAAAGGGAGGAGGGAGGGAGGGAGGGGGAATGAAGAAAAAGTTTTTCAATTACCACTCATCCATTCCAAAAGAAGTGTCAATAACCGTTCCTGCCCTTGATCCCCATGGTGACCCCGACCCACCCCCCACCCCACCCCACCCCTACCCTACCCCCCCACCCACCCACCCACCCCTACCCCTACCCTCACCCACCCCACCCATTCTCCTTTCCTTGACGCCAGTCTCCCCTCGCTACAGCCTCCCTCCCCACCCCCCCCCCCCTTCCCCTACCTCCACCCCCCCCCCCCAAGCTCTTCTTCCTCTTCCGCGCACTCACGTGACCGGCACCGATGAGCGCTGGGTCCTCTGTTCCTGCTCCCCCTTCCCCCTCGGTGTCTGGCTATTCCAGGATGTCCCTGGGGCTGCTTCGCGCAGAGGCACTAGTCCGCCCGTGGGGGTGCACCGGTACACCTCGCCCTCTGTCTGTGCTGCTGCAGCCACCCACTGCCACCAACACCATTCAGTTTGACTGCTGGAAACCTTTAGAATTCCCTGGACAGTTCTTTGGATAGGGCAGCACCTTTGTTATTATTATTGTTGTGATTGTTATCATAATATTATATTATAATGTTATTATATTATATTATTATTATTATCATATCATCATCATCATCATCATCATCATCATCATCATCATTATCATCATCATCATCATCATCATCATTATCATAATAGTTCAGTTGGTAGAGCGCCGGACTCGTGATCCTGGTGATGCGGGTTCGAATTTCGGTACAGGGGGATTCTTCTCTCGGAGTTGGTTAACATTGGTTCTGACTCCATTTCCCACTGAGTCCTTCGAATGAGACTATAAACCGAGGTTCCGTGTGTGAACGCACGCACAACATCTTGCACACACGTGAAATCCCATCACCAACTTTCGGAAGAGAAGGCCAGTTTGGCCCGTTGGTATGGATGAAACGTTGCACATGTCATGCACCTTCCCTGAAGATGGAGTATGGCTGCCCTAATGGCAGGATGAAAAACGGTCATACACACAAAACTCCACTGCCTGTCTATGTAGGCAGTGTCCGCAGGAGTATCAGCCTGCGTATGCAGAAAGAAAGAAAAGAAAATCATTATCACTATTACTATTATGAATACTAGCGCCTGTCCTCGCTAGAGACCAAGCTCTGAGCGCTTTACAGTCCACACTCATTTACACAACGGGCTGCCGACCTGGGTAGTGCCGACTGAAGAGCTGCCAGCAGGCGCTTTCATTCAGATCGTTTCCCGTGTCATCCAGTCAATGTCGTTCAATATCGTTCACTCAATTTCCTTACTTCCCTCGCTCTTTCCATTTTTCATGCAGGGTGTATGCTATGTGTAACGTGTCATCCATACCAACGGCCAAACTGGCCTTCTCTTCCATAAGTTGGAGATGGGAGTTGACGTGTGTGCAAGATATTATGCGTGCGTTCATACATGGAACCTCGGTTTATAGTCTCATTCGAAGGACTGTAAGGGAAATGGAGTCAGAACCAATGTTAACTCCCAAGGAAAAATCCCCTTGTACCGAAAAGGCCCGGCGGAGATTCGACCCCGCAACCAAAGGATCACAAAGATTACGAATCCGGGCGCTCTACTACTGAGCTATTCCGGCCCCCTTTGTATGGGTGTTGACACATTCAAGGTCAGGACCGGAGCTGTCTTTTCAGTTCTCCCGTGCCATCCCACCTACACCCCCTCCCATCCCACCTACACCCCCTCCCATCCCACTCCCACATCAAGAAAAAAACAAAAAGAAGAATCAGCCATTGTGACGCAGCTGCAACCTGCTTCGCCAGCTGCTGTCTGAGAGAGGTCGTGGGTTTGAGTCCATCAGAGGATTTATTGGTGGGATTTTTTTTTTTCCACCACCGATTCTTATATGGCAAGTTTCATCCGATTAAATGGAGGTCAGCTTTTGGTCCTCCCGTCTGGATAGATCCCCTCCTCCATACTCCCCTCCTCCATACTCCCCTCCTCCTCTGTTTTTATATCCCCCCCCCCCCCCCCCCCCCCCCCCGACTAATACTCTGTTTGATATCCCCCCTGACTAATACTGTTTGATATCCCCCCTGACTATACTCTGTTTTATATTCCCCCTGACTAATACTCTGTTTGATATTCCCCCCAACTAATACTCTGTTTTATATTCCGCCGACTAATACTCTGTTTGATATTCCCCCTGATTAATACTCTGTTTGATATTCCCCCTGACTAACACTGTTTGATATTCCCCCTGACTAATACTCTGTTTGATATTCCCCCCGACTAATACTCTGTTTGATATTCCCCCCAACTAATACTCTGTTTGATATTCCCCTCCTCAATGCTCCGTTTGATATTTCCCCTGCCCAATACTCTGATATTTCCCCTGCCCAATACTCTGATATTCCCCCTGCCCAATATCTGTTTGATATTCCCCCATCTCAATACTCTGTTTGATATTCCCCCTGCCCAATACTCTGATATTCCCCCTGCCCAATACTCTGATATTCCCCCTGCCCAATACTCTGATATTCCCCCTGCCAAATACTCTGATATTCCCTCTGCCCAATACTCTGATATTCCCTCTGCCCAATACTCTGATATTCCCTTTGCCCAATACTCTGATATTTCCCCTGCCCGATACTCTGTTTGATATTCCCTTGCCCAATACTCGTCCTACACCACTGTGGCATGTGTGTCTTTGTGCGTGCATGCATGCGTGTGTCTTTAGCTGTGGTTGTGGGCAAGATTTCCGTTCGTATACCCCTTCCTCCAGAACAAGAAATTCTTTTTGCTGTGAGCTGAGAAGTATTGAGAAGGGAGGAATATTGAGCGAGGTGGGGGTGGGGGGGGGGGGGGGGGGGGGGGGGGCGTGTATGTTGAACAGGGGAACTGAGCAGGGGAGTACCGAGCAGTGACAAATAGGGGGAGTATCGAGCAGGAGGGAATATCGAGCAGCACTGAGCTGGGAGAGTACTGAGCGGAGATTTGCTCCCGGGTTAAACAAAAAAAGTATGCATGTCAGGAACAATACT
>JADBJO010002296.1:90000-105000 GCA_016801955.1 Conus betulinus
ACACTGGATCCATCTTCTCTGGGATGTAAGAGCCCCGGACAGAGTTAGCACCCTTGGCGGCTAACACTCCATACTCAGCCCGGCAGACAGGATAGACATCACTGGTCTCCATCTGTCATGGAATATCGCAAGTGAAGCCTCCAAGCGACACACTTCATCTAGCAGGCTACACCATGTGATGCTGACACAGGATCATCACCAGACCAGTGAGCTTCCTGGACAAAGTCAACAGCCAGGGCGGAATCCATTGATCTCACTGGTGCAGCACCCCGCTTTGTGGTCGGCAGTGGTGGTCTAACACCTACGGTCTGAGGTAGAGTTTTTTTTTTTAAACCCTGGTAATGTCCCTCTGCCTGGGAATGGGAAATTCCCATGTGCAACCCATGAGGACGTCACTGTCACTGTCCCCACTTCTTACACCGTGGCAAAAAAAAAAAAAAAAAAAAAAAAAAAAAAAAGCGTCAGGCCAGTTCAACAATGCCAGTTTTGGCAACAGGATGTCTCTAATAGCCTTAGACTGATAAGACATTTGCGGAACCATTATGCTAAGAACAGCCCCGTGTCCCCAACAGCACTCCAAGAAGAGCGCTTCGTTTTTCATTTTTGGCATCTTTGTTTAACCACAAACATGTGTGTTGTAGTTTATGCACTGAGCATGGAATCGACTGTTTCTATAATGAAGTACAGTGAGGCATCCTTCCCCGCAAAGGAATGAAGATAGACTCTGGCATCGTCTGCTTAATGCGCATGATGAGAGTTGGATTCATCTCTCTCTCTCTCTCTCTCTCTCTCTCTCTCTCTCTCTCTCTCTCTCTCTCTCTCTATATATATATATATATATATATATATATATATATATATATATCGTCCCTGGTCAGGTCCATTATCACGCTAAAATGGCTGCTGCTGTTGTTTCTCACTCTGCTGCTCTTCTCGGGTTGCCACACGAGAAGAACCGAGGGGAGACTGTGCCAGCAAGAACACTCGCAGGAGCTTTGCACACGACGTCATCACTGATCTCCTCAGACTGGGTGCACAATGGGTCATTTTACACCCGATTCAAGGAGACACAGCAATTGCTCGTTCTCTGTTTCCATTGTCCTGAATGTTGTTGATCTTGTCTGAAGAAGACAAAATAGGTCGAAACGCGTCGTGTTTTGTCTTGCTACTTATTTTCCCCGTCGTCTGGCGGAATAGCACAGTTTTCTTTGAAGTTTGTGTCCATTTCCGCCTGACGTCACTTCCCTTTGAAACTGAGCACATCCTGCAAGGGAGTGCACTTGGGTGTCAAGTTACAGGCTGCTGTTAACATAAGGAGCCAAAGACGTTCCTCTCACCACCACACAGCACATACCATTCGACCTAAAAGGTCCAACTGTACAATTATGAAGGTTGTCAGTGTCCACAGCTGTTGCGTCCACCCTGAAGCTTCATAAAATCCACCCGTCAGATGAGCCAGTTAGCCTAAATCAACTTCTGTCCAGTATTGTCACCAGTGAACGAGAGCATCCAACCATCAAGCAGCAAATAGGAGCGCACCAAGATGAACTGTTGTCAGTTAAGAAAATGATATCGGTTTGACCACATTATCAGATCCACTGGCCTTGCAGTTAAGTGCTGTAGAAGGAGATACAGAGACGAAGACAGAAATATGATGGACTGACAACATTGCAGAATGGGTGGGGAACCATTTTGCAGGGACCCACAGCTTGGCACGCAGCTGAAGGAGCTGGAGCAACCTGGTGGACAAGTCTTGTGTGAGATGCCCCAGCAATTCTTCATGGAGCTAAAGGAGGAGGAGGAGGAGGAGGAGCAGAAGAAGAAGAAGAAGAGATTCAGAACTGGGATCTCTGGTACATGACATTAGGTGTATGTGTTTCACTACGCTATTTACAAAGAGTATGTTCCGAGATTTCCCACCCAATATGATCTGTTAGATGCATTCATCTTGTTAGATTTCTTTTCAAAATTCAAGAAGTATGAAAGTTTGGTTTGATCTGATTTCCTCGTGGATTGTGTATAAATGCTTTTTTGTTTGTTTTTTGTTTGTTTGCTCAGTTTCAGGAATCAATTTGAGATAACGTTTTAACCTTAATTTTCATTATTACAGGGGTTTTATCGTAAAATGTGTTTTGTTCTGATAAGAATTCAGGCACTAACTGGGCTAAAACAAACATTGTGTGACATGTGATGAATTTTAACAAACAAACAAACTAACTAACTAACTAACTAACTAACTAGCAAGCCTTCACATGGGGCTCCAGCCTCCTCAAGAATTTGTCAAGTTTCATAAACTTCAAACTAATGTTACAAAACAAAGAATGACAATATTTTGGATTCTCTTGTAATTCAGTTCCAGCACCGTGAAAATTAAATTCTCAGCAGAAGTGAGTGAGTGAGTGTGTGTGTGTGTGTGTGTGTGTGTGTGTGTGTGTGTGTGTGTGTGTGTGTGCGTGCGTGCGTGCGTGCGCGCGCGCGCGTGCGTGCGTTCGTGCGTGCGTGTGTGAGAGTGCATGCGCGTGCGCGCGCGCTTGTGTATGCGAGAGAGAGAGAGAGAGAGAGAGAGAGAGAGAGCGAGAGAGAGCGTTCACATGCGCATGAGTGTTTTGTGTTGTGATATGTTGTTGTTTCTTGAATGTAACTCTATATACGTTAAGTAAATTTGGAAATAAAAACAAAATCTTGAAAGAAACAAGCATTGCAACAATACTGATCTCGATAACAATCTAACGACACAAGTATCAAAAAATTCATCTAATGTAAACTGTCTTAAAAACAAGAAACCAAATATAGAGCTATGAAACAATGAAACTGGTGCTTTAGTAAAAAATGAAACAGTTAACAGAGTTGCGCTGAAGAATAATCTGTTAGCTTTCAGGCAAAAACGATCTTGACTGCTCACAATGAAAAAAAAGAAACTATTTGTAATCTTTTCACCACAAATGCGCGTGCATTTGTGTGTGTGTGTGTGTGTGTGTGTGTGTGTGTGTGTGTGTGTGTGTGTGTGTGTGTGTGTGTGTGCTTCTATGTGTGTGCATGGTGCGTGTGTGTGTGTGTGTGTGTGTGTGTGTGTGTGTGTGTGTGTGTGTGTGTGTGTGTGTGTGCATGTTGTGTGTGTGTGTGTGTGTGTGTGTGTGTGTGTGTGTGTGTGTGTGTGTGTGCATGTTGTGTGTGTGTGTGTGTGTGTGTGTGTGTGTGTGTGTGTGTGTGTGTGCTTCTATGTGTGTGCATGGTGCGTGTGTGTGTGTGTGTGTGTGTGTGTGTGTGTGTGTGTGTGTGTGTGTGTGTGTGTGTGTGTGTGTGCTTCTATGTGTGTGCATGTTGTGTGTGTGTGTGTGTGTGTGTGTGTGTGTGTGTGTGTGTGTGTGTGTGCATGTTGTGTGTGTGTGTGTGTGTGTGTGTGTGTGTGTGTGTGTGTGTGTGTGTGCGTGCACTCAGATACATCTAAACACCCATCCCCGTCTAAGCCCCCCCCCCCCCCCCCCCCCCCCCCGTCTCCTTTCTCTTTCTAGTCCCTCTGAAAAAGAAAACAAACCAACTTTCATTTTGATAATAGCATTATATATCAATTGATCCGAATCGATCCACTACGTTAAATTTCGATAATTATTCGCCGGGGGGTAGAAAAAGACGAGGGGATTAAAAAAAGTACATGTGTTCATTAGCACGCACCACGCACTGAACCGAACGAAGCCGGTGAAGAACCTGGCGAAGCCCTGTCAGCGGTAGACTATGGAAACATATGGACGTCAAAACAGGAACAATGAGAACATTGTCTTCATCACACGCACTGACCCGAGCGACGGTCCCCGATCAGCTCACAGGACACGTAGTTTACACCACAAACACACACACACACACACACACACACACACAGAGAGAGAGAGAGAGAGAGAGAGAGAGGAGAGAGAGAGAGGAGAGATCCAACTACGAGAGAATTTCGAGGAAGGGATGTAAGCGAGCGATGGCTGAGCCGAGAGGGTAGAAGGGGATAATTGTGGTATTGAGAATATTAATCCTAAGAATCACGTCACACGCACTGACCGACGGAGCGACCGGTCTTCATCGAGAGGGCAGGACCGACGAGACAGAGGTCGAGAGACGTCAGAAGACGTAGTTTTATGGGAAATGAAAACACACACACACACACACACACACACACACACACCGGAGGAGAGGAGAGAGAGAGAGAGAGAGAGAGAGAGAGAGGAAGGAAGGAGAGAGAGAGAGAGAGAGAGAGAGAGAGAGAGAGGAGAGAGAGAGATTATTTCTTTTATTTTCGAGAATAATATGTACTAACAACATAGTCCTCCCACTGAATAGAATCTGCAACAACAACAAAAAATGCAGTAGATGCATGCAAGTTGAGAGAGAGAGAGAGAGAGAGAGAGAGAGAGAGAGACAGAGACAGAGACAGAGACAGAGACAGAGAGACAGAGAGAGAGAGATGTTTTGATGGGGAAAAAAATATGGAAAATACCCCCAGCCTCACCCTTATAAAAACACACACACACACACGCGCGCGCGCGCGCGCGCGCGCACTGACAGACGATCATCATAGGTGTCAGAAGTGTTTCAAGTACAAAACACGATCGCATTTTAAAGAGTTCTTTGATGCAAGAAGGAAGTACGGAAGGGGAAAAGAAGAACAAAGATCGATTTTTTTTTTTGGCATTTGTGTTTGAGGTAGTGCGCGCGCGCGCGCGCGCGCGCGCGCGTGTGTGTGTATGTGTGTTTTAAGGTAATATATACTTATCATCCTAAAGCAACCCAGTGAATTAGCTTCGTCGAGGGGAACCTAAATGCAGATTAGGTTTGAACACGTCAATTCTTTTACATTAAACAGGGCATGGATTTGGGGAAGGGTCCTTGAGAAATGAATCACCTGTCCATTTAAAGTAGCAGCTGAGAGTGCGTGCGTTTTCCCCTTATGAGCAGAAGACTAGACTCTGTCAGTGTAACTGAACGCAGATGAGCATGGGAAAAAAAAACAAAAACAGCTTGAGTGAGTCACAGTCGAGGGTGTGGAAGAGTTCGGTTTTATTTTTATTTACAATGATGTGTTGATGATTATTACTGCAAATGGTTTTCAGCACAAAAAAAAGTTTTATGTGAACTTCAACTCATATTGTTTACCAACAATAATTCATAATGCTCCATGATACAAAACCTGGCCGACAAATTCATTTCAAGACGTAGTCGAGGGAGTGTAAGTGTCATTTTTCTTTCTTTATTTTTTTCTTTCTTTTTTCTTTTTTTTTCTTTTTTCTTTTTTTTTGGGGGGGATGGGCTTGTTGTGATAAGAATTGACTATATGTGTGTGTGTGTGTGTGTGTGTGTGTGTGTGTGTGTGTGTGTGTGTGTGTGTGTGTGTGTGTGTGAAGCGACATTATGACTGAGTTCAGTGCATTTTACGAGATCATTGAATGTTACTTTCTTTTACAAAAAAATGGTGTTTTCCCCCTTTCTAAAAAAAAAAAAAAAGAAAGAAGAAAAGTATGAATCGAATACTGGGTGTGGATTGCATTCTAGGAGCCGATGTGTGGACATGAGCTGAAGAGACAGACAGCTGCAGTACACAGCAAAGAGCAGTCTCATAAGCTCAGCGCAGGGGAAACGCATTCATGAAGAGAGTACTACATATGGACTGAGACTGCGCATCTTTACACACGCCCGCGCGCGCACCAACGAACGCGCACACACACACAAGCATGCACGCGCGCGTGCGCGCGCACACACACATACACACATACAGAGAGAGAGAGAGAGAGAGAGAGAGAGAGTTAATTACTAAAGGAAACACGTACATTTTTTGTTTCATCTGGCCTTTGCCCTGACAAAGACTAAGAATAACCAGACGCATTATATATTCAGAGAGAGAGAGAGAGAGAGAGAGAGAGAGTGTTACATGCTTTTTGTTTCATTTGGCCTTTGCCCTGACAAAGGCTAAGAATAGCCAGGCACATAATACACACACACACATACAGAGAGAGAGAGAGAGAGAGAGAGAGAGAGAGAGGCGGCGTCGACAAATTTTTTACCCCTTCGGTTGAAGGTCAAAGCCTCTAGCCCCGCAAAAGGGAAGCGATGGAGAAGGGAGGGGGAGACGGGGAGGGTGGTACAGGGAGAACGCTGGGAAGGGGGGGGGGGGGGGGAGGGAGGGAAGAAGGAGAAGGAGGGGGGGGGGGGGGGGGGGGGGGCGAAGGAGAGGATGGAAGGCACATCTCATAAAATATAGTGACGTATTTGACAAAACACAAGTCGGAGAACTGGAGAAAGCCGGCGCACGATAATCCACGTACATGCATTCTTGATAAAGGTACACCAGATTGTTCGTTCAATGCCTGAAAAATGATGAAAACCCGGTTATACACAGCAAAATGAACGTTCTGTAACTGAGGGGAAATCTAACCTATGATAGCTCGGGCACCAAAGATCACACAAAACACACCCGCAGCAACGCAATAAGATGAATTGTTTTGTTTCTCTCAACAGCATTGACGTAAACAGCATGTCTATTCATTCATATCCACTTCTGGCATTTTGTCTAACACTCTGGTCAGCAACATCAGAAACAGAGAGACTAAATTTTGTAACTAAGTCAGTCACATTCAATTATCTGGTCGTTTTTATTGAAGTGGCTGGTCATTTTCATTTCCAGGTTTGGTTCTATTACACGTGAAGTGTGCTAATTTACAAAGAGAAGGCAATGAAGTGGAAAACTTTCTAAGTAATGTTTACAGGCAAGTACATGTTACTCAGTTTACTTCTGTGCAGAACTTTACACTTGTGTGACGTAGACATGCACAATGACCCTTCTCTCTTGCTTAGGTCGATTTCTACCATCCGAATCTATTCACACTTCTTTGTATGTAGCAGGAAATCATAACCAAGGGTACACCTACCTTTTGATCACTAACGCTTGCATGCGGTGATGTCAGTTCTGTTATCTATAGTGTAGTTCTTTGACTAAAACATTTTTTTAATTGATACTTTTTCGACATCTTCATCATCACAAATACATATGCGAATTGGCAAGAAATCAAGAATTGAAGCACATGAACAGGCGTTGTTTCTATGCTCTAGAAATAACATAACACCTTAAAAGCTTTGCAAGGTAATGTAATATCCTCCATCGGCTTTCATTTCATTAGCAGCTTTCTGCATTTTTTGCATTATTCAGGAAGCTTGGATATCATCTCAGCTTGCAACGCACGAGATCATCTGTATTCCTAATGCCCGCAGCCATGACACATGTCAGTGCGTTTAATCTATGTCTACATAGTGGGTTCCATGGCTTTCTGTTCTGAATGGTGCAATATTGGCTGAACTTGGGCATGGGGGAATGTGGCAACTCACCAAAATGACTACGATCTGTTGTTGTTGTTGTTGTTGTTGTTGTTGTTGCTGCTGCTATTGTTGTACCTGGCTAAAAGACTCCTGGGATCATCCATCAGCCAAAGTACTTGAACACTATGGTACAAATGCATCAGCTGGGGATGAGAACATTATGTGTGTGACCGTTTTTGATTACCCCGCCACATGGGCAGGCACACTCCGACTTCGGGGGATTTTTGGAGACTAATAATGTTATGCTAGGAGCTTGTCACAACTGAAGACAATCCCCGCATAACTATGCAGAGCATAACAACATTTTGATGTAGTCTTGGTGTTCTAGCCTATGTCAACTGGCCTGACACAGCCTTAAACCAGGCAGGACTATGATCTAAATCTGCACAGTTTTTTCTTACTTTCTTCTCTTCCTCATCTGGTCTTCAGGACAGTCATGTTGTCAGGACGGTTATAGCCTTCTGCTGTTTTCTCTCGAATTCTTACGGAACAGACTGGTGTGCGGTTCTTGATGTTCAGTGCAAATGAAAGCATCTATTCGACTTTCTGAGTATATGAATGGCTGTGTGTGTGTGTGTGTGTGTGTGTGTGTGTGTGTGTGTGTGTGTGTGTGTGTGTGTTAATTCAATATCTATTTACTTAAAATGATTTTAGATACATACATAAAAAGATGTGCATAGATTAAAGTGTGAGTGATAAAGGGAAACAGCGAGGCTGATGCAGTTGTGCCAAACATCAATAGCAAATGAACATGCACTGAAACACACATCATTTAAAGCAAGCGTCCAACTGAACTATGAAACAAACTTTAAACATATTTTGACACAAAGGAAAAATGGTCATTGACTCTTTCTATCAAACATTTCAAGAAGTTTGCCAAAACAGATTTCAAAATTGTGCGAAATGAAATTAAATAGGTTTTGTTGCTGTTGTTATTTTTGTTATTGTTGTTGTTGTTTTGTTGTTAAATCTCCGCCCCACTATGTGTTTTTTTTTTGTACGAAGTTTTATTTTGTAAATGCATTTCACTAAGAATGTATTCAAACTATACGATCTGTTTTAAATGTGATTGTTTTTGATGTGATTAAGATGGGACAGTGTTTCGAGAACAAAATGTGCTGGTAGAAAACTTGCTTGATGTGTGTCCACACACCTGTTGTGTTTTCTAAACTGATTCCATTGGGACTTTCTACTTTAGTACCAGTCGAATACTTCGGACCACTTCTTGGCCACCCTGTTGGCTCATCCATTAGAGGAAAAGTCTTGATAAGGAGGCACACTGCAGTGAGTTAAAGGGTCTGACATCCGACGACATGGCTCACCTAGTCAATGACGTTGAGTGACGTCATGGGTGGAAATCACTGAGTAAGTGAAATGACTGTGATGAGGGAGGAGATGGGGAGAAAGATGGGGCGGGAAGGGAATGGGGGATGGTCATGCAAGACGCTCCGATGTTTTGTTGCAACCTTATTTTAAGGTGTTCTAATGTGCTTTCAGAAGACCTACAACGGTATTCGTAATTGTGGCGTATAACCACAGTAATACAGTGTATCACACGCTCATCTTTGCATAACACTTATCATGAGAGATAGGCAGACAGACAGACAGACAGACAGACAGACAGACTGAGAGTACAATACCCTTGGCCATGCCATGTCAAGGTCAGCAAAAGTGTAAAGGTCACGTTTCAGATAGCATATCCTGCGGCCATCCCAACTCGCCATGTACAGTACTAATAACCCTATCGCTTCATTCGCGTCATTCGGTACGATTGCAGCACAACCAGCAGCGACAAGCGTGTTGACCGCTAACTGACCAGCCAACTGCCCAGTCAGCAGACAGTATTGATGTGACTCTGTGCCCTCTCTTCCGGCACACATATTCCTCCCATCCTTGGCCCCCTCTGACGCGCTGGACGAAGCCATCTTGGGCCACACACCACAATTTAAGGAATATCATGCCTCGCCAAACTGAAGCTTTCCGTTTCGTTGACATTCGTTTTCGTTTAATTTCGTTTGCTGATCAACATTTCGTTCGGTGATGAACACCCGTAAATGTGATCCATACAGGCCTTATTAGGGCCAGTATTATTTTTTCTTTTCTCATTTAACTTAATTATAATTAAAGAAGGTTAAAAACATCCAGTCTGAAATGAAACAACCCCAAAAGTTTTTTTTCTTTCTTTCTTTTTTTTTTTTTTTAAAGAACTCCAACCTTGACATCATTCACAATACAGAAATGCAGGATCCCTCTGATGACCTTCATGGAAAACAGTCCTCTCTCCACCGAGGAAGATGAAACACACAAAATGTTGAAGCAGTTGGACAAGTTAGTTTGCTCATCCACGATGACTCTCACACCACCCCTTCACGGACGTTGCTGATACAGTCGCGTTTACTTGTAGCCAACCACCACGCTACTCCAACAGAGACAGAGGAACCAGCAAAGACCCTTGGAAGGTGTTACGATTACTCCTTAAAAAGACACAAAGAGGGCAAAGGTAGGTAAGGGTGGCAGAAAAAAACAAAACCTGCAGATAATGCACTAGCGTGTGGCCTCCCTAGTAAGTATAAAGTGATCTTTACAGTTCATGCTCATCAAGGAGCTTTCCTGGCCTCTACTGACATTCGATGACAGCATTAGCACGGTAGAGTCAGTGGAGACTACAATCGACAAATCCCAAAAGTAATTATGTAGTGTCCCACATGCTCCTCTGACAATGCGCCCTATTGCCGCTGAGCAAAGCTAAAGTCAGCCCTGAAATCTATCATGGAGAAGCACACACGGCAAGAAATGAGGCTGGTCATCATGGCTGAGGACTCGCCAGACAAGGCCGTGATATGAAGCCAGCCTCAGCTGAAAACTGACAGGGAAAATGGACGGTTCAGGAAGCAGTGTACGTGACAAAGGAAAAGTCCAAACTCAAAGGAATAACATTCCCCGAAGATGGAGTATGACTGCCTTAATGGCGGGATAAAAAAAAAAGATCATACACACAAAACTCCACTCCCTTTGTTGAGCAGATGGGATTAATCCTTACCTGTCTGTCTTTACAGGGAGTGTCCGCAGAAGCATCAGCCTGAGGCAAAAGAAACAGCAAAGAGATGGTCTAAGAGACTTTAAGACAGCAGAGGAAGACAAGAGGACCCAGAAGGCAATCCAGCAAGGGCAACAAGAACAATGAGCACCTTTGGAAACGCTTTTTAAAGAAGTTTCAGCTGGAATGGCATATAGCCTATTGCTCTTCTCGGGATCAGCTTCATGCTCCGGTCTGTGAATGACCTCCTGCCCTCATAGTCAAACCTGGAGAAATCAGACGTGGTCGTGCTGTCAGGGCAAACCATCAGTGGAATATGTAATTAGTTCATGCAAAGCAGCGCTAACCCTGGGAAGGTCCGTATGTAAACACAACCAAGCGCTTCAGGAGATCATACATACTGTCAGCGCTGTCAGATGAAATGCTTCTCTACCAGTAGCTCCTGCAACGACGTTCTACGTGGCAGGAGACCACAAATGATAATCTAGAAAGTATGTAAAATGAGAACACGGAAGCAGGGGTTTACTGGATGAGTGGATGGATGGGAGTGCACAACAGACCTTGCAAACTAGGAAAACCATCCAGTGGTCATCAGGTTGAATGGTATGAGATCAAATATAGCGCTCCACTCAGCTTCATCGAAACAAATGATTCTGATTAAAATGCTTCTAGCGCTGCATATATCCTGGATCCAGGAGTAACCTGAAGAGTTGTTCACAAAGCGAAACAGCAGTTTGCTGGACAGTCCTATTGATCCCCTCTTTGAAGGAACAATACAACAAGGAAAGCGCTCACTGGGGGAAGATAGCCTCGCACGCCCGTTCGCGTTTAAATGCAAGTCTGCCTTACAGAGTTAAGTATTCTAAGTGCGACGAATTTTGATGCTTGCTCCTCTCCCTATGTGGAAGTCAAAAAGGCTTTTCAACTTGTGGAGTGGTGTCTGTGTTTCAGCTTGGGGTTTACA
Organism: Conus betulinus; assembly: GCA_016801955.1. Lineage (NCBI taxonomy): Eukaryota > Metazoa > Mollusca > Gastropoda > Neogastropoda > Conidae > Conus > Conus betulinus. The sequence continues at coordinate 101,352 of JADBJO010002296.1, forward strand.
AAGAACACACACACACACACACACACACACACACACACACACACACACACACACACACACACACACATGAAGAGCGTGTGGCTGGTGTGCCTGCTTTTATTTTTGCACTTATATATATATATATATATATATATATATATATATATATATATATATATATATATATATATATATATGTGTGTGTGTGTGTGTATGTGTGTGTGTGTGTGTGTGTGTTATATATATATATATATATATATATATATATATATATAATAATAATTGTGTTGCTAACCAACAATAACTTTAAAAAAAAGTGCTCAACCGGGTTGGGGAGCGGCATCTGTTAAAACTTTGATTAAAATGTAAAAGCTAAAACCTTTTTAGGTGTGTGTGTGTGTGTGTGTGTGTGTGTGTGTGTGTGTGTGTGTGTGTGTTCTTTTTGTAAACCTTTTTAGGTTTTAGCTTTTACATTTTAATCAAAGTTTAATAATATATATATATATATATATATATATATATATATATATATATGTGTGTGTGTGTGTGTGTGTGTGTGTATGTGTGTGCGCGCGCGCGTACGTGTGTAATAGCCGATCCGACCAAAGAAAGGCTGAACCAAACAGCACATACACTTTAAAAGGAAAACACCCCAAAATGGAAAACATACATCCAGTTCTGTACAGGTTCAGACAAAACTGGTTGGTCGTGTCTGTGTATGCAGTAATTCTTATTCAGCGACCCTGGTAGAGCGTCTTTTGGCGTGTGCATCCTTTATTCGCGGTCAGCGAGAAGCTCTGACTCATCGCTATAATTATGTATCCTCATAGCTATGACATTTTGCTTGTAGTCGACTGCCATCGTCTGACAGTGCTCGGCACCACCAAGAGTCAAGGCTGTTGTTGGAGCTTGGGAGAGGTAGAGGTGCAGTTCCACGGCACGCAGAAAGAATCAATAGCACCGTGTTGCCATGTATCGTGTTGCTTTGTACGCCGTGTTGTTTTGTTACTGCAAACTGTATCGCACTGCGTGGAAGTGTGTGTGACATGTCATTTGATACTGTGTTGTTTTCAGTTGTACTGTGCGTGGCGTTGTATTGTGGTGTACGTTTTTTTGTTTTGTATAATTTGTAATTCACATAACTGTAAAATGTACAATTTGCATTGTATGGTTGTATAACATTTCGGAATTCCTCATGCCTGTTTGAACGATGTAGGGTCTCAATACAGAATGGATCCCTCATATGATTTTTGCTGTTGTAAATTATTATTCAGTTTTACTTCTGTTGTTCTTTTTTACCTTACCAAGCGGAATGGCTGCCTTGGGATCTCTGTCACCTGCGCTATAAGGTGCATGCCACGCCACACTATTTTTTTATTTTTTTTTTTTTTTTTTTTGCAGGTCCAGCACTCAGAGCCGTGCATCAGGTCAAGTGGACAGGTGACGAGGAGAAGAGGGGGTGGGGGGGAGAGAAAACAATCACAACAACTTTCTTTCTTTCTGCGTATGCAGGCTGATACTCCTGCGGACACTGCCTGTACAGACAGGCAGTGGAGTTTTGTGTGTATGACCGTTTTTTTTATCCCGCCATTTAGGCAGCCATACTCCATCTCGGGGAAAACAACAACAGCAACAACAACAACAACAACAACTTAGTGGCACTGGAAGATACATTACATTCGGGAGGGGCGGGGGGGGGGGGGGGGTCTGCTTGACCCCCCCCCCCTCCTGCAGCCCTTCAACTGCAGTCTTCCAGTGTTGTGTGTGTGTGTGTGTGTGTGTGTGTGTGTGTGTGTGTGGTAAAAATAGGGAACGGGGACAGGAGGGGGAGAGAGGGTAAAGCTGCGAGAGGAAGAAGGGGTGGGGGTAGGGATGAGGTGGAGAGGTGGGGAACAGGAGGGGAGCTCAACATCCAGAGTCTCATAAAAAGTAGGGGGATTGGGGTGGGTGGGTGGGTGGAGGGTGTACACACATTATGGTAAGAGCAGGGGTAGCATCTGTGATGGGCGTGCTTGCTAAGTCTTTCTTAGGGCTGCGCATCCATCTTTGGTCCTCACCCGGCACTCAGCTCTCACTTGTGGCTCCCTGCAGTTATCATGTGGCAGCGGCCACACCCCGGGCAACAGCTCTGGCTTTTGCTGTAATGCAGCATATTCATGTCGTGACCACAGACTAGTTCTGAACCGAAGGAGGGTGGTCCTGTTTGGCGTCATTTGGCCCTGTATTGACCAGGGATGGCTTGTAGCGACACAGCAGAATCCTATATTGATGTGATGCAGTGTGTGGTTCTATAGTGGTGTAGACTGATCTGGTGTTGGTTCAACAATAACCTGGGCTGCAATAGTTGGGTATAACAGGAACAAAATGCCGACCTATTCCCCATCTATGTCGACAGGAACAAAATGCCGACCTATTCCCTATCTATGTCGACCTGACCGAGGCTTTCGAAACTGTCGACAGAGAGGGCATGTGGAAGATCATGGCCAAATACGGATGCCCACCGAAATTCATTTCTATGGTGCAGCAGTTCCAAGATGGCATGCAAGCCCGTATCCAGGACAATGGAGAGAGACATCTTGCCCATTCCCTGTCACAAATGGGATAAAGCAAGGCTATGTTTTGGCACCCATTCTGTTCAGCATCATGGTCTCTGCAGTGGTGACTGATGCCTTCAGAGAAAGGTGACCTAGGCATCAGCATGAGATTCAGAACAGTTGGAAAGCTGTTGAACCTCAAAAGGATCCAGTGAAAATCTAAGGTCATGACAGACGTCATAAGGGACTTTCTGTTTGCGGATGACTGCGCTCTCAAACACTGGGTCAGAAACTGACATGCAACCCAGCATCTGCAAGTTCGTAACCTGCGCCAATTTTGGTCTCACCATAAATACTAAAAAGACGGAAGTTCTGCATCAATATCCAGGATGGGGGAAATCGTGATGGTATTGCTTAAGTGCACTAAGTTGATGTAGTATTAGTCAGGCTTAACACACCAAGGTTATCTCTGCATTCATACACGTATTTGCGCACTCGTGCTCCCACCCAACATTCACCCCTCTCTGGGAATGGGATGTCACGCATTCAGTTCTCTCCTAACACGACTGTGAACAAGAAATATCGTTTCTATGCTACTTATAATTACACATGAAAGATCTAATTACACAAAATGGAATAATCAAAACAGAAAAGATCTGTACTTCGTAATCCCGGGTTATAATAAAATGGCTTCTTACTGGCCAGGTTTCCACACACACACACAACCACTTTCACACCACACCATAGTTCTTGAACACGTCACTTCAAGTTTTCTTCAGCACTGGGTGATGGTGGACGCCCTTGGTTGACTGGCTCCAGGTTTCAGGACTGGGTCTTCGTGGTCGTCTCTGGGAAGTCGACGTAGAAATCTTCTTCTTCGTCTCTTTCACCCACCTCTTGGCTTCAAACTCAGTCTTTTTCTTTTTCAGCTTGTCTTTTTACTCTAAGACCTTGCTGTCACTTCTGTCTCCCAGACCACGTTTATCTCAACCCTACTCTGTCCTGCTCTCTTCTCTTCTCTCCTCTCTCCTCTGCTCTTCTTTCCCTCGTGGTGTTCTTCTCTCCCGTCACGTTGTTCTCCCTCAGTTTCTATAGGGATGGACACAAAGGATTTCCCTTCGGGCCATGCCTTTGTC
>JADBJO010002296.1:110000-115000 GCA_016801955.1 Conus betulinus
TCTTCCCAACAACCATGTGGAGGTGAGTGACATCCCTTCCCAACAACCATGTGGAGGTGAGTGACATCCCTTCCCAACAACCATGTGGGAGGTGAGTGACATCCCTTCCCAACAACCACGTGGTGGTGAGTGACATCCTTCTTCCCAACAACCATGTGGTGGTGAGTGACATCCCTTCCCAACAACCATGTGGAGGTGAGTGACATCCCTTCCCAACAACCATGTGGAGGTGAGTGACATCCCTTCCCAACAACCACGTGGAGGTGAGTGACATCCCTTCCCAACAACCACGTGGAGGTGAGTGACATCCCTTCCCAACAACCATGTGGAGGTGTGAGTGACATCCCTTCCCAACAACCATGTGGAGGTGAGTGACATCCCTTCCCAACAACCATGTGGAGGTGAGTGACATCCCTTCCCAACAACCACGTGGTGGTGAGTGACATCCTTCTTCCCAACAACCATGTGGAGGTGAGTGACATCCCTTCCCAACAACCATGTGGAGGTGAGTGACATCCCTTCCCAACAACCATGTGGAGGTGAGTGACATCCCTTCCCAACAACCACGTGGTGGTGAGTGACATCCTTCTTCCCAACAACCATGTGGTGGTGAGTGACATCCCTTCCCAACAACCATGTGGAGGTGAGTGACATCCCTTCCCAACAACCATGTGGAGGTGAGTGACATCCCTTCCCAACAACCACGTGAAGGTGAGTGACATCCCTTCCCAACAACCACGTGGAGGTGAGTGACATCCCTTCCCAACAACCATGTGGAGGTGAGTGACATCCCTTCCCAACAACCACGTGGAGGTGAGTGACATCCCCTTCCCAACAACCACGTGGAGGTGAGTGACATCCCTTCCCAACAACCATGTGGAGGTGAGTGACATCCCTTCCCAACAACCATGTGGAGGTGAGTGACATCCTTCTTCCCAGGGCAGCGTTAGGGGACGCTTTGTGGAGGGGGGGGGAGATCTTTTGATCCTTTGAAACGGGGGAGAGAAACTGTGCAGATTGAAAAAAGGAACGAGTCGAGAGGCCCAGGGGAAGGGGGGTGTGAACGATGGGGTTGGGAGGGGGGTGGGGGTGAGCAAGTATTTTGTTGTGGTAAGCCTGTATGTTGACCCACCCAGATGTGGTCACGAATATGCGCTTCAGATGGTGACCTACCCAAGAGTGACACCATTAAGGCATTGGTATGTGTGACCCTGGCGTGACACGGGAGGGGGGGGGTGGTGTGATGTTGTTGAATTGATTCACCCGGCGGTGACACCAGGGGCAAGGCTGTAAAAAAAAAGATCTTGTGTAGGTGAGTCACTTCTTCTGTCTTCATTCAAGGCGTGAATCTGGATACCTCCAAAGAATAACGTTAGATTACCTGGTGCTGTCTTCCTTCCTTGGTGGAACGTGTGATGTTCCACCTTTCTGGTTCAAGAAGGCATACTGGAATATGTCTGAACAAGAGAGTTAGTTATGACCAGTGGGACCTATAGTTTAATTCAGTTTACTACTGCTACTGCTTCTTCTACCACTACTGCTACTGCTAATGATGCTGCTGATGCTATAGTAATGACGATCATAGTAGTAGTAGTAGTAGTAGTAGTAGTAGTAGTAGTAGTAGTAGTAGTTTAAATAGTAAGGTTAGAATAAAGATAGCATATAATATGAACAATTGAAAAGTTTAAATAATATCACTTATCTGTGCGCCGTAAACCTCTGTCACATGTTATTTGTAGAGGCGAAGGGAACTTTTAATAAGCTCCCACACAAAAGGCTGTCAAAAATCTCTTTTTTATGAATGAACGACTCCAAACATATCACACACTCAAAGCTTGGCCGTGTTCTGTTAGATTTATTTGTCAGACCAAAATAGGTGTGACTGAAGATTTCGGCTATTGGGTTATATCATAAACCCACTGTCACGTCTAACGCGGTTTTTTTCCCTCCATATGTACCACGTGATTGTACTTTATCATTTATCATTTATGCCTTTCTTTTGTAAATGAAAGAATTTATAGCATAGAAGCTTCTGTCTCATCATTACTTACTGGTGTATCACAAGGTAACCACCTCTTTCCCCTCCCCCCTCTCACTCACTCCCATCTTCTCTTCCCGCGGTCAGCCCAGTGACTTATGTCGGTCGATGTTCTCACCCCCAGACTGTCACTCCTGAGGCCAGAGCCTTCAGAAGAGTTGTGAAGAGTGGCCTTGTGTCCTGTCTAATACAGTGCTCTCTGTGATATACGAGGAAAAGGCCCCCCCCCCCCCCCCCCCCCCCCCCCCCCCCCCCCCCCCCCCCCCCCCCCTGTATTGCCTTCTATTTCCCCCCCTAACTCCTTCTATGGACAGACTAATGGGTGCTGACAATGAATGGCTGCTGAAGTCAGGGACATGTACACATCCGGTTCTAGTCTGCAGTCTTCTGATCGAATTTCCATCTGAACAAACTGAACGTTAAACCTTATAAGAAAGGAAATCATCATAGTAATTACAATCATTATCAACTTCATCATTATCATCAACAGCAGCACCAGAACCGGCACCATCGATGACGACGACGACGACATCGTCGTCGTCGTCATCATCATCATCATCATCATCATCATCATCATCATCATCATCAAATCATCATCATCATCATCATCATCATCATCGTCATCGTCATCGTCGTCGTCGTTGTCATAATCGTCGTCGTCATCATCATCATCATCACAATCATCAACGTTATCATATCATTAGCAGCAGCAGCAGCAGCAGCAGCAGCAGCAGCAGTAGCAGTACTAGTACTAGAAGGAGTAGTAGCAGAAAAGTAGTGGTAGTAGTATTGTTGTTGATGTCATGATTATCATCTGTAATTTTGCTGCTGCTGCTGTTGTTGTTGTTATTGATGCTCTCTTCTTCTTCATCATCATCATTATCATCATCTTCTTCTTCTTCTTCTTCTTCTTCTTCTTCTTCTTCTTCTTCTTCTTCTTCAATATACATGATCAACATTACTATTTTCGTTATGGACGTTATTAGTATAATCTGTACTGTTTGCATGCATTTTGTTGTGCAATGACTCGGCCCTATGTTTCTCCAGTCCTTTGGGCAAATTCAGGGTAATGTTGAGGATTAGTTCTCTTCGTGTTTTTTTTTTTCAAGTGACTGAAGTGCAGTGCCACACCTGTGGGTACCCCGCTTCAGATGTGGAATATCTGGGTAAACTGGGAAATGATTCACACCTCCTGGGAGGAGACTGACAGGCAGATTTCACACTTGCATTCCTAGAAAATGGAATGTGTTTCACCTCCATCATCGGCTATTTACAGGGTTCTTTATGGAACTTGAAACAGAGAGACGAGGGGTCCACCACCACCAAGAGTTGTTGGGTATCGGTGTCTTGGTCCAGGGACGGATCAGTCTGCAAACGACTCCCGAGGATCGGTCACACGTATTGAACCTCGAGGGTGAGTACCTTCATGGGGGCTTCCACCTCTTAGGTGGATTGCAGTTAACGGGCACGGTGGATAGTGTGAAAGCGACTGGAACATGAGGTAGAATGAGATGCTACGCATGAACCACACGGTATCCAGCTCTTGGACGTGCTTATGTGAGAATACACCAGCGATTCCGGTGGCTGAACCAGAAGAACTCGGAGACTGGTTCAATGTTTACATGTATGTGTATGCCGGTACTCTCACTGCCAGAACTAGAGCGATTCGGAGAATGATTGGTTGGAAATATTTGTGATTTGCGCGCGCGTGTGTGTGCGCGCGCGCGTGTGTGTGTGCGTGGTCAGTAAATTCCACTGGCTGAGGCAGTATCATCCGGTTTGTCATTGTTCGAGAAACGATCATAAGACCCTCGGAAAACCAGTCAAGATGTGCCTCACTCATGCAGAGTGAAATCATTCCGTTTGACTCAGGGCTTGCAAGAAAACAGCGAAGGAGAGTGAGGGCTTACAGGAAGCCGTGAGAGGTGAGGTTTCCGTCCTACTGGCATGGGATCCTGAAGGTCAAGGTTTCCCAGACTGTAGTCTGTGTCGTTCTTGGCGTTGAGGTTCCCAGCGGTGACTGGCCGGAGTCGGCGTTGTTGGTCGTCTGCTCTCTGTGGCAGCCTCCTCCCAAGCCCCCGTACAGTCCCCTTCCAGGACCACTGATATGGATCCACACGATCCAAGCTTTTGCCAGCTCGAGTAGAACACCCTAACTGGTCGTCCCACCCCCATCCCCACCCTCAGAGGTGAGTCTCAGAGGTTCGACCCGAGGCTGTACCCCGAAGTCGGAGTGTGGCTGCCCATGTGGCGGGGTAATCAGAAACGGTCACACACGCAATGTTCTCATCCGCAGCTGATGCATTTGTACCATAGTGTTCAAGTACTTCAGCTGTTCGGATGATCCCTGGAGTCTTTAAGCCAGGGTACGACAACAACAACAACCCAAGGCTGGACTCTGGGGAAACCTCTTTGATTGAAAAGTCTTCACTGGAGGGTGCTGTAACCTCGTGAGTGACGACAAACCAGAGTCCAGGGTGGGTTGGGGGGATGGGGGTGGGGGGGCTGAACAAGAGCATTGTCTACCTGTGTGAGGTCACGGACGACAGCAAAGGCGTGTCGAACCTGCTGGGGCCTAGACACCCAGCGAGGGTGTCTGCGGCGACGGAAGACCTGGAAGGGGGAGGGGGGGGGGGGGGGGAGGCAGAGGGAAACCCTTTCATTGGAGAGGGCCAGCTGCCCCGCAGATGTCCGGGACACTCGATGCCAGGGAAACGGCTACACTGCCAGATCCGGCCAAATCGGGATGACCCAGGGAACAGTGTGAGACATCTTCGGAGAGATCAGTGTGACTAATGATATACACCGACGATTGAAGCGAACAGATTGACAAAGGAAATCAACCGTCAAGTTGCAAAAGTTTTCCTCTTTTTCTTTGTCTCTTTTCTTTCTTTCATTGTTGCTTGTTCGTTTGTTTGTTTTTGTGCTGCACAAACAGACTTTTGGAATATTGTCTCTCCCG
>JADBJO010002296.1:125000-127500 GCA_016801955.1 Conus betulinus
AGCTCGCCATCTCAACAACAGCGCCACCTAGCTTTGTTCTTGCGGGTGCGTATGTTTTGGTTTGCCGATCAAGACAGATTTTCTCACTGGATTTTTTGTTTTTTTTTTTTTTTTGCCCAGGGTCCCTTTACGTGCACGAAGATCATGATGGGTATATGGGACACCGGAACCAATTCATCAAAAAAGTTATACTTCAATCACCATATGAATTGCACGGGAACTGGGGAATTAAAGACCCCCCCCCTCCCTCCCCCCAACCCGGTGCAAGTTATTTTGTCTGAAACTGGTCCAACTAAAAATCCACCACAAAAACGGCTGACGTTTTCTTTTCTTTTTTTTTCCGGCAAGCAAACGCCTTCGTTAAGGAAATTCCACCTTCCCTGTCCAGCCCAGCTGCCTAGACTGTGGAGCGGAACACGTCAATTTGAAAATGTCACGACTGAACGCAAGCCAGACAACGTGCTAAACACGTAGGTCAATCAAAATGTAGGAAGATGTTCCACCGGCTGAACGTAGCCAGGCTTACGTGGTGAACAGTATAATAAGGGGTAAAAGTACGAAAATATCGAATCAATTGAACGCAGCCATGCTACGTAGTACGCATTAGCAATGGGGATAAGCTCGGGAATTGTCACACACGGCCTGACCGCAACCAGACGCCTGAGTGCTCAATTTACGTAAGGGGGCGGGGAGGTGTGGTGGTGGAGGGGGAGGTAGGAACCTGTCATACTGGCTGAACGCACCTTTGACCCGTCTGCCTTGCCTGCTACTGACCTCGCTGCTCAAGGTCTTCAGGTGGGACGTAATCGCCGTTCCGTGCCAAACCTAAGATTTTTTTTTTTCCTCGAAAGCTCTGGCGATTGTTTCGCGGTGGCGCTGGCTCTGCAGCCAGGTATGGTAGGCGGGTTCAGAGCTTGGCTCTCTAATCAGCCAAATATGCACCTACCGCTCGTGCTGTGTTTGCCTCCAGAAAGGCTCGGAAACAGAAAGCGGCAACTCGAACGAATGCATAGAACTACACAGCTACGAGTCAGGGAGTGGTTACAGTTTGTTGGGTTTTTACTGGATGCTTTTTGAGAGCTGTTTCAGTCAGTCTTCGTGACAATGGGATTTTGTTCAGATTCTCTGAGTTTAAAGAAGACTTCCTTTTCCCCTGCACGTCCCACGTCCCCGCACGTGCGCGCGCGCGCACGCACGCATGCAGTCAAGGGCCAGATGCAGAGATGGCGGGCGGCAGGGGGCGAAAAAAACGCCAACACCCACACGCTCACCGCACGCACCCGGCGATGACTTGTCATGTCGGCGCCACAGAGCTAGTTGCAAGTAGTAACACAGTACAAGGTTAGTCACAGTAAAAAGGTCACACAGTGAGCAGATGCAGCTCTGTGGTCTGCCCAGAGGTGAAGCGAGAGTTCATGACCCGGACAGCCAAACTTTTGCCCTATCCCATGCTGCCCTGCGCGATCGTCTGCCCACTGCAAGCCTGCTCTGCACTAAACTGTGTAAGAACCTGGCATGGCCGGTGACTTGTGTCTTCGAACATAGTACGGCCGGCCGACTAGTCACCGATGTATGATTCGGTTTTGAAAGCTTGTTTCGCTGCACGCATCAGAAAGACCGCGTGAGGGAGTTCAAATTCCAGGTATTTGTTTTCTCATTTTTACCACAGCTGTTAAAACATTTTCCGTGAGTTTACGACGAAACAAGTTTTGTTTCGCATTGTTTTTGTTTCAGCGCATGCAGTCAGCAAATTATGGAAGAGTGTGGCTGTATTTTTGTAATTCAAATTTCAGTTGACGAAATTTGTTGGTATTGTTTATCAGCTAATGTTTATGTTTTTTTTTCCGTCCAGCCAGCCACGTAAACCTCCGATATATCAACGCCGGCCTTGACTCAATTCATAGCCAGGATGAATTACGAAACAAGCCTACAGTTTGTAGCCAGAGTAAACCTTTTGGATATAAGTAATAAGAAGAGATACTTCGACCAGAAAAAAAGATAGCAGAACATGTTTGTCATCGACTTTGAATGTCTTTCTAGTATTGTTAGCGGCTGCGTCTACGTGTGAATTTTGGACTTGTTATTTACCGTTGAGCGCCCCGGATATAGTCTTTGTCTTCCTCGTGTTTGAAAGCCACACCCGTTGTGCAGAACTGATCTTGAGGTTTCCAGAATTCGTGAACTTGGCCGAGAGGGGTGGGGTTGTTTGTATGTGGGAACAGAAGCAGTGTGTTGCTTGATGTAACGGGGCGTGTGTGTGTGTGTGTGTGTGTGTGTGTGTGTGTGTGTGTGTGTGTGTGTGTGTGTAGTGTGTGTTGTGTAAGGTGTTGTGAGAGACGGGTGACAAAAAAGTGGGACTTATGTAAACCGTTTTTCCAAGTCATGGAAGACAAAAATCTCTCTTATGTCTCGCTTCTTTCAAGGTCATGGATGTTCTAAAATCTCTCTCTCTCTCTCTCTCTCTCTCTCAGTCAGTATGTGTGTTTTTTTTTAGTGCGGG
>JADBJO010002296.1:132500-140000 GCA_016801955.1 Conus betulinus
AGGAATATTATTCTCAACAGGCTTGAGTTTTGTTGGCGCATGCAAAGACCTTTCGAGTAAAGCGAAAAATGTTGTGCTTTGTATCATGAAAAACTTACATGTTCTTAATAATTCTTCATTCATGTTATTTATAAAGCTATTTGATTCTCAGGTTTCAACCGATTGTACAGTACGGTTCTGAGCTATGGGGGCTCGAAAAAGCGTTATCTGTTGTGAATCTGTTCAAATATTTGCTCTGAAAAGGTTTCTTGGTGTAGATAGACGGACTCCAAATGATCTAATTTACGGTGAAACTAATCGATTTCCCATTTACATTACTTCAGCTGTCAGATGTATCCGCTACTGGCTGAAACTGTTACAAATGGAAGACTTTAGAATTCCTCGTAAGGCGTACAATATGTTGTATGACTTAGATGCTAAAGGCAAAAGTAACTGGGGGGTCCAAAGTGCGCCTTTGTCTATTTGAATACGGATTTGGATTTGTTTGGCTGAATCAAGGGGTTGGTAATACTAAAGAGTTTTATGTGTTTTCCGTCAACGGTTGGTTGACTGCAGATGGCAGAAATGGACTGATCATATTCATAACAGTGGCAGATTTGATTTCTACAGGAACTTTTGTGATGTTCATGACTTGAAAACGTACTTAACCTTAGATATGGACAGGCACCTAAAACATGTAACAGCAAAATTCAGGCTTGGAATATCTGCATTGGCCACTCATTATTTTAGATATCGCATATGTAATGATTATGATATGATATGCTTTGTCCTTTATGTGAAAAAATCAATTGAAACAGAATTACACTTCGTTCTGTCCTGTCCAGCTCTCATAAGCATCAGAGAAAAGTTTATTAAGCCTAAATATTACAGACAGCCATCCTTGTTTAAACTGAGCCTACTTTGTTCATCTACATCTGCAGCAGTTGTTTAGAATTTTTCTTTGTTTTTGTACAAGGCCTTTAAATATAGAGAAATTTTTACTTCTTGAAATCGCCCTTGAATTATTCTTGTTTCGTTCCGTAATTTGATTTCATGTAACTATTGTACCTGTGTCTCTCTCTCTCTCTCTCTCTCTCTCTTTTCTTGGATTTTTTTGGTATTCTTTCTTTCTTTCCTTCTATATTTCTGGGGGCGTTTTCTGACGCACGATAGAGAATACACGTATTTGATGCGACATATATTTTTTTTCCGTTTCGTGTGTTTGAAACTTCTGTTTTATAAACAAAACTAACAATTGTGATGTGAATGAGAAGGATGTGGGAAAAGAAACAGTGTAATCTACTCTGCATACTCTGCTGGGCGCGGAATCTCCCATTCCATATTGCCGAATGCCCGTATCCCGACGTGACAATCCATGAACGGTTGCCAGTTCTGCAAAGTCGAACATGATTTATGTCTGCCTGCCAATTCCAGTAATGTCAGAAACAATCCACGGAAGCCTCCCAAGCACGCTGTGTGAAAACAGTACGTTTCCACTCGCTGTGGTGCAGTGATAGCATTGGAACTATGTTTTTTTTCTTCACCGATGAACAAATCTTTAAACGTTCGCTGACGTCATAGAAAGCGGAGGGCGGAGACGGGCAAGGTGGATGGATCAGTCCTTGAGCTGTGTGGGTGACACATCCAGACCATGATCAGTGAGACTGATAGTAGGTCTGTAGATGGTCTGCTGAAGGAATTAATCGAATTGTATTTTTTTTCCTTTGTGAGGTTGTTGCTTGCAATGTCCCTATCGCTGGGGAATGACAGCATACAACGCGGTCGGTTTCGGAGAGCGGGAAATGGGTAGAATATGGCGTAGGTTTGCAGGAGAAATAGGTCATGCGTGTTGACAATCTCACTCCTAGCTACAATAACTTGATTTCGCTCTCTGCCGTTGTGCAGGAGAACGGAGTACAAAGAAAAGTGGCGGACTCTGTACTGTAAGCCGGTCGCACACGGTGGGAATTCTGTTCCTCCTAATGTATGCGAACTGCATAATAAGGTGTATTTGGGGGATGTTCTAAAAACAGCTCTTTGGTGTTGTGCTGACCGCTAGACGGCAACTGGTGTGTGTGAAGATAACGTAGAAAAACAGAAACTTTGATTCATGGTAATTTAATGTAGGATTTTTTTTTTTTTCGTGATAGCTTGATGTTTTCGTATTTAATTTCAGTTACTGGTAGTTTTATATCGCGTACGTTTTCTAGTTTTAGTTAGTGGAAGTTTGATCTTGTGTTTTGGGCGAGGAAACTTGCTTTCGTAGTAGGCCCAGGCTTATGGAAATGATAGTGAACGTTGTTGCATCGATCGGATTATCAAGTCGTCAGAACAGGGCCACTTAACCCATTGTAGTTTATAGTCTGCGTTTGAATGAGACCACCACGAGGTTGTGGGGGTGACAGGGTCAGCGAGAGTGTGTTCAGAGAATGTTTCTGAATGCTATGACGGAGCCAATCCCACACATGGAAATTGGAGTGAATCGTTGTCATTTCTGTGTGTTTTATTTGTGGTGTTCAGAAGACGTTATGGGGGGAAAAAAAGAGATTCTTCTGAGGACACATCCGGTTATTGCATGAGTCCGTGTTGATCATGAGGAAGTTAGGAGTGATGAATGAACGGGGAACATTGAAGCAGAGCCCGCCTCCTTTCTGTCTTTAGTCTTTGTGCATGTCAGGATAAACAAACATATGTGAATACAGGAATGTATAGGAAACGTATGAGTTTGGCTGGATGAACCGAAGATCTCAGAATTGTCACACACACACACACACACACACACACGCACGCGCACGCACACGCACACGCGCGCATATATATATATATATGTATATATATATATGGAGATACACTTTATATATATATATATATATTGTAATCTTTATACTTGTAGCATTAAAGAATACCATTTGGTATAGTGGTGTCTGTTTGTTTATTTTATTTTACTTAGTGGGTGGACTTAAGAAAACATCAAACAGAAAGGTGTGGAAAGCTAACATTTCCTGCCGTCTTCACTTGATGACTACTTTCTTTGGCCCCTGTGGTTCCTCAACACATGTCAGCCGTTAGCTCCGGAACGATTATCATTACCTATGTTTTTTTTTCTTTTGTTTTTTGCTTCTTCTTACCTCATTTTCCTTTCACTTTGATAGGTCTTTCAAAACACTGATGGATTGAATATTATTATTTACACTTGTTCTCTTTTGTTATCGTTTTTGTTCATTATACATGCATTTATATTCATATGTATAGTAAGTATGTATGAATTTGTATACAGGGCTTCATTGTGTACAAACGCTTTTAATTTCAAACCAAATGCAAATGTGACCATTCACATTGTTGTTATTGTTATGATTATTGTTTCTATTATTATTATTATTTATCAGTATCATCGTCATCATTGTTATTGTTATCATGATTATCATCATCATCATCATTATTATTACTATGATGATGATGATGATGATGATTATCATTATTGTTATTGTTATTATTGTTGTTGTTTTATAGAATGTACTGATCAATCTAGGCTTGTCTTTAGCCCCCAGATCATGCAGTTAATAGCCGTCCCCAAATCTATTGTTAATGATATTCCGTGTTATATTTTTTTTTTAGTAGCAGTGATAAAGTGCCGTCAGGTAGGTAGTGCCCCGTTATAGCAACAACCTCAACGATCACTTATAGCGCTCCTCAACGTTTTTTTTTTTTTTCACAAAACACACGTTTCGATATCTCTAGGGTCGGGTTGAAAGACACTAGTGAAGTCTAAGAATAAAGTTGTTGTAAACAAAAACGGTCTTGATGGCATCATGTCTGTATGTCTATCTGTGTGTCTCTATCTGTGTCTGTCTGTCTATCTATCTATCTATCTATCTATCTGTATTTGCCTGTACGTTCCTATATATGTTTGTATGTATGTGTTGTCAATTCCATGGCCGCTGTGTGTCACGGACTACATAAGCTGAAGAAATAAAAACAGAGTAGGGGGCTTGGAGTGACTGGGCTGCCATGGGGAAGGAGATGCCAGGAAACAGGATTTCACATAGGCTATATTTGAGGGCTTTTAGGTGCCCTTGGGGAGCACAGCTGGGGGTTCAAAAGGACATGTATGTGCTGTGAGCAAATGCGGTGTGTTTCTATTGTCTGGGAGAGTAATGTGTGAGACTTTTGGCCTACATTTCATGATCGCGTTAACCGGTAATTACTTTCATTTGTTGTGACAGTGTTTGATACTCTGGGACCGAGTCTTTCACTGGTTGTTGAGTAATGGTGTGCATGGTAGTCCGTGTTGCACCGGTTTGCAAAATGGCTGCATCTAATGATGATGTGTTCATAAACCTCATCTTTGCAGCTGTGTGAAAAGACTTTCATAGATCTCCCATAACCTGGTCTGAAAATACATAATTATACACTTTCCACGGCCAGGTGTGAAGAAGATACATTCATAAACCGTCCATAGCCAGGTCTGATGAAGATACATTCATAAATCCTTCCATAGCCAGGTGTGATGAAGATACATTCATAAATCCGTCCATAGCCAGGTCTTCCATAGCAAGGTGTGATGAAGATACTTTCATAAACCGTCCATAGTCAGGTGTGATGAAGATACATTCATAAATCCTTCGATAGACAGGTATGATGAAGGTACATTCATAAATCCTTCCATACCCAGGTGTGATGAAGAGATATTCATAAATCGTTCCATAGCCAGGTATTATGAAGATACATTCATAAATCATTCCATACCCAGGTGTGATGAGATATATAAATCCTTCCTTAGTTGGGTCTGTTGAAGACACATTTATAATTTTTTCCATAGCCAGGTATTATGAAGATGCATTGATAAAATTCTGCCATAGCTAGGTGTGATGAAGATACGTTCATAATCGTGCCATAGCCAGGTGTAATGAAGATACTTTCATAAATCCTGCCATACCCAGGTGTGATGAAGATACATTCATAAATCCTCCATAGTCAGGTCTGATGGAGATACATTCATAAATCATTCCAGAGCCAGGTATGATGAAGATACATTCATTGATCCTTCTGTAGCCAAGTGTGATGAAAACACATTCAGAAATCCATCCATAGCCAGGTATGAAGATATATAAATCATTCCATAGCCGGGTCTGATGAAGGTACATTCATAAATCATTCCGTAGTCAGGTGAGAGAAAGAAGATACATTCATAAATCC
This sequence comes from Conus betulinus, assembly GCA_016801955.1. Classification (NCBI taxonomy): domain Eukaryota; kingdom Metazoa; phylum Mollusca; class Gastropoda; order Neogastropoda; family Conidae; genus Conus; species Conus betulinus. Next base: position 137,676 of record JADBJO010002296.1, read on the forward strand.
TTCCATAGCCAGGTGTGATGAAGATACATATATAAATAATTCTTTAGTTGGGTCTGTTGAAGATATATTCTTAAATCCTTCCATAGCCAGCTGTGATGAAGATACATATATAAATAATTCTTTAGTTGGATCTGTTGAAGAGATAACATTCACGAATCCTTCCTTAGCCAGGTATGAAGAAGATATAAATCCTTCCACAACCGCCCTGATGAAGATAAATTCAGAAACCCTTCGATAGCCTGATCTGTTGAAGAGATATACATATTTAGATCATTTCTTAGTTGGGTCTGATGAAGATACATTCATAAATCCTTCCATCGCCTGATCTGATGAAGATACATATTTAGATCAATTCTTAGTTGGGTCTGATGAAGATACATTCATAAATCCTTCCATAGCCTGATCTGATGAAGATACATATTTAGATCATTTCTAGTTGGGTCTGATGAAAATACATTCATAAATCCTTCCATAGCCAGGTCTGATGAAGAAACGATCATAACAGTCTTCATTGACCAGGACTAATAAAGACTTATTCATAAACCATCGACGACCAGACTAATGAAGCAGTAGTTATAAACCGTCCCTTACAAGGTATAAAGAAGATATTTAGAAGCCTTCTGTGACCAGGTCTTTGAAAGTTTGCAGCATATTAACTTTGCATTTCCACGACTTGCGAAAATGTATTATAAACCTTGCACGACCAATATTAATAAAGACGTATGACCAGGTTTACTGAAGATGTATTTATTCATCTTTCATGATCAGGACCAATAAAGATATCTTCATACGCCTTTCCTCACCAGGTCTAATGAAATTGTGTTCATTTACAGGCCCGTAAGTTGTTAGGGTTTGTGAGTATGTCTATAAGTCTGGCGGTGATGCATTCATAGGCCTCCCATAACTAGGTCTCCTGAGCATGCACATGTAAACCTTCCATAACGACCTCGTACAAAGATTAAAAAAAAAAAAACTTCAATAGCCAGGTTTGTGCAGATTTTTGTACACACTGTCCATAAAGAGATGTAATGAAGATGTATTCATAAACATTCCGAAAGTATGTATAGTGAAAACATTTTTTTTTATTCCTTCTAAAACCAACATTTTTTTTTTTTATTCCTTCAAAAACCAACTCTTTTGAAGGCATGTTCACACGCCTTCCATAAACAAGTCTTATGAGGATTTTTGTTTTCATAAACCCTCTGCAGGTAGATTTGATGGAGACACCTCCGTTAATGATCCACCCTTCGCTGATTGTGGCAGGTGCCTTCAGTCAGCAAGTGCAGGTGTCGGGGTTGTGATATTGTGCGAGAGAGACTGTTTTTTCTTTCGTACTTTCCCCGTGTTCATCCACTTTTCATTTCTTTTCGTTTAGAAGGGACGGTGTATGCCTCTTGTCCGACAGAGAGGTTAACATCATGTTTGTGGACGAGAATATATTAATGTAATAGACCTTATATTGCGATAATACATTAACGTAAAGACCTTTACATCTTAGAATGGTGTTGCTCGCATTTACTCGAAAAGCGCCCCTTCTCCTTTATGAGGTAGATCCTCATCTTAGCCTCCTCCACCCCCACTTCGCCGTCCGCCACCCTACCCTCCCACTCTGTCTGTGTGTCTATCTCTCCAACTGTTTCATTAAAAACACATGGAGGACACAGGACGCGCGCGCGCGCGCGCGCACGCACACACACACACACTTACACACACACACACACACACACACACACACACACACACACACACACACACACACACACGAAAACAGTGATTACTTCGAAAAGTGTTGTCGTTTTGTGTCTTTTATCATCATCATCGTCATCATCATCATCATATCATCATAAACATCATCATCATCATCATCATCAGTATCATCATCATCATCGTCATCATCATCCCAGGTGTCATCATCAACATAATCATCATTGTTACATCACCGCTGCCATCTCCGCCTTTTCATTCTCAGTCTCTTCTTCTTTCCTCTGTATGTATCAGGTCCGCGTTCTGAAGTATTCTCAGGGGCACACGTGCCTTTGTTTTCATGATTTCTTTGATCAAGGTGTGCATTAAAAAGTTACATTGCTTACCAGAGGAATAGGGCTTGGTTACATTCAGGAAAAAGCCACTTTGACGTGGGGGGGGGGGGGGGGGGGGGGGGGGGGGGGGGGGGGGGGGGGGGGGGGGGGGGGGGGGGGGGGGGGGGGGGGGGGGGGGGGGGCCTCGAAGAGGCACATTCGCAAAATCAAGCCATTTTGACTAGCCTACGGTAAGAGCAGGGTTACATTCACAAAAAGCCTTGTGAACTAACAAAGGGGAAGGTCA
>JADBJO010002296.1:142500-147500 GCA_016801955.1 Conus betulinus
TGCTGAACAGCGACTTGGCTTTCCCTTTAATTAATGGGGGGTATGTTTGTTGTTTGTTGTTGTTTTTTTTTTTTAAAAGAAAGAACATTAGAGGAAAACAAAAGTAGGCAAAGTTGACAAAGGTTAGACAAAGGAAAGTTAGGAAGGGGAGAAAAAACCATTGTGGCTAGCCTACCCGCTTTCTTTGGGAAGCGACATGTTTTATTCAATACAACGCATACACTGCGTCGGGTAGGGATTGGGTTTCCTGGGCCGTGACCTTTGTACAGTGTAATCAAGGCATACACAGTACAAGGTCAGAGTCGTTCGATCTGTTTACTGAATACCATGTGTTCTGCCCCCTTGCTGTGTGCATTGGTGTGTTGGTTGAACATGTAGGCCCAGTGATGCAGTATGAAGGACTTCCGTTTGCTGCTGATCCTATGCTTGTATCCAGGGCCACGATTGTCTGGTTCCTTTGGTCGGTGTGAATGATACGCGTTGTTTTTCCATTTCGTCAGTAGTAGTTCAGCAGTCTTGGTCTTACACATCTTGCCAATCTTCTGATAATCAACATGTCGACAGACGGTTATTTCCGTAGACGTCATCCAACAGTAACCTAAGTAAGGACCCGGAAATCTTTACTGTTAATTATATAGCTGAACTGTACCCATTCCCAGTGTATTCGAGGACAATTCCAAGCATCCCGAACGAACCCAGTGACGACAATGCTCATCAGCGTACCAAACCCGCAGTGCGATAACAGCCCGTCCTCTTGACCCAGAGGTCACTCTGTGAGGAACAGAACAGTGTTGTCTGTGATGTTGTGTGTGTTGCGTACAACAGTGCTGTAACTGGTGGTGTTATCACGTGCTATATGCCGATGGAAAGTTGTAGATTTGGGTGAATGAAGATAAAAGATAGGATAAAGTACAAAGTATGTAATAGTAATGGGTTCACGTGTCAGAAAATGGACAGTCTGGTTGTTAAGCGTTTGCCTGCTTTCCTCAAAATTTCTGTGAAGATGGTACATGACAGTGTATGTGTATTGTTCAAAGAAAAAAAAACAAACTTGTCGCAGTCTATTCTCTGTTAGAATATCGTAAGTCTCTTGCTTGTAAATGGGATTATTGTGAAAGAGTAATGCTCGTTTGTAAGTCTTGACATCCACCGGCGTTGAAAGGTAGTAACACTCGTTGAATCTGGCAAAGAGGTGAACGGACAGGGACACTTCGATAGCCAACAAACTTTGCTGACATACTTAAAATTAAGAGTTGTGCTCATGTACTTTTGTTTAGAATGTGCAGTACATGAAGTAATGTACACACTACATTGGACAAGATAATTCGATACCTAAAGCGAACGCCCGTAATTTAAATGGCTTCCAGAGGGCCGGAATAACTCGGTTGGTAGAGCGCCGGACTCGTGACCTGGGGGGTTGCGGGTTCGAATTTCGGTACAGGTGGATTTTTCCTCGGAGTTAACATTGGTTCTAACTCCATTCCCCATACAGTCCTTCGAATGATACTATAAACCGATGTTCCGTGTGTGAACGCACGCAACATCTTGCACACACGTAAAATCCCATCACCAACTTTCGGAAGAGAAGGCCAGTTTCGCCGTCGGTATGGATAACACGTTACACATAGCATGCACAGGTCTTCCCCGAAGATGGAGTATGGCTGCCGCAATGGCGGGGTAAAAAACGGTCATACACACAGTACACCACTGTCTGTCTATACAGGCAGTGTCCGCAGGAGTATCAGCCTGCGTACGCAGAAAGAAAGAAAAGAAAAGAAAGAAAGAAAATGGCTTCCAGAAACCAGGAGTCACATTTATATAAAGCTTTATTCGTAGAGAAGTAGAAGCACAGAACGCGTTGCGTAGGACGTGTAATGCTTTTTAATTGGACAGCTTGTATATGAACACTCGTAACTTGCACACGCACGGGCGCACGCACTCACCCCCCCCCCCCCCCCACCACCACACACACACACACACACACACACGCGCGCACGCGCGCGCGCGCGCGCCAATAGAGACGTGTCACTAAAAGAAAAAAAGGTTGATAAGGAAGTCCTTTGTGGATATCATGCTACGTATTATATTGGACAAAGCAATATTTTTGAATTGGACAGCTGGCAACGAATGTTCGTTACTTCACATTACTCGCAGAAATCGATAGAATATTTTACTGTGGGGGGGAGGGGGGGGGGGGGGGGGGGGGGGAAAAAAAACAATAACATAAGGAAGTTCTGCTTGTAGAATAAATGCTTTGTGCTAAAAGTACAACACACGTAAAATTTGACAAAGTAACAGATTTTGATTGGGACAGCTCGTAACGAACACCTGTTAATCAGCATGGAACTTCAATCAAGTCACAGTCCATGAAATTGAAGGAAATAGTGGTTTAAGTTAATAGTACCTTTTTTTGTAAAGCATTGTGCTCTTCTATCTGGACAAAGCACTTCCCACAGCTAGTAACATAATTCGACCAACCCCAATAAATCAAAATCACATTCGCGGAGAGCCGAGGATCAATAATAACGTCCCCCTTGAACGTTCAGCAAAAAAGACCTGCACAATGCAGCTTTGATCAGACTCAAAAGAACACGGTTCGGACTCGGACGATTGATGTTCAACAGAATCATTAATGTCACATGTCGTCAGGTCACGGCCGACAACTCCCCAGCTTGACCCCTGACCGTCATTGTATCTTTGGTCCCTCCTTTGGTCCCTCACCCCCACCCCCCCCCCCCCCCCCCCCCTTTGGTCCCCCCCCCCCCCCCCCCCCCTCCGACCTCCCTCCCAACGCCCGTCTCTCTTCCCTTCCCCACCTCCCATTTTCCGTCTCCATCTGTTTTATGCAGTGCGTAGCGTTATGTGCCGGCCGTGCCTGTCGCGAGGGGCGTGACTATGTGTACTGTCACGACTGTAATCCATAAATGATGGGGGGCCGGTCAGGCTTGGTGGGTGCAGGTATTTGTGTCGTTGGTTCGGGACGTTCGGCCGGGGCGGACTGGGGGCAGTACGCTGTGTGTCCTGTCGCCTGCTCGGGGGTTGGTGTTGTATGTATTGGGGGGAAAAAGACAAGAAAGAGATGAGCGAACAACAAAAAACGCTCTCTCTCTCTCTCTCTCTCTCTCTCTCTCTCTCTTGGCCCTGCCCCCCTTTTTTCCTATCATTATTATTATTTCTTTTTAAGCCGCCGTTTGTTCTCCATCCGCTCCCCATATCTCTTCTGCCCCTTGCTTCCTGTCCTTGTTCTCGTCCTCTACCCCCCCCCCCCCCTCTCTCTCTCTCTCTCTCTCTCTCTCTCTCTCTCTCTCTCATACACACACACACACACACACACACACACACACACACACACACACACACACACGTCTGAATTGGAGTGGTGGTCAGTGTCGTTCATGCATACCCTGAACATTATCAGTCGGTCACCAAAAAACGTGCTATCGAAAACTTCAGATGTGGCCAGCATAGTGGTTGCAAATGCATGCACAACGAAAATTGTTGCATTGTTATAATGCAAGCTTAATCTTGTGCAGGCGCACATGCGCCTCAGTACAGACATGGTTGTCAAGATTGGGAGGCTGCATGCAGATAGCGTAAATGCTTTGGGGTGGGAGGTGAAGGGGGGGGGGGGGTGGAAGGGTCAGTGCATGCTTTTTATGTCGTTCCATGGGTAACCGTAGAAACGATATCGTAAGACAGCGTGAGAGTCGCATTCCAGTTGGCAAAGAAAGAAAGCTTCTCACGTTCGCTAGAAAAGAGCACAACCACGATCTGAAACGACCAACATGATGTGCTCATGAGGGCCGGTGACTGGCTGGAAATCGTGAGAGTGTTTCCCACTGAGCCTGGAACGTACAAGGGGAACACAAACAAATTTTCAAAAAAAGAAAGAAACAAAGAAATTGCTCGGTACGCTGCACCGTTTTCAGCTCTTTCAGTGTGTGTGTGTGTGTGTGTGTGTGTGTGTGTGTGTGTGTGTGTGTGTGTGTGTGTGTTTCAAACTAATGATTGAAGTAATAATGTTAAGACGTAAGCAAAACGTCAGCGTATATTTGTATGTTTATCTATCTGTGCGTATGCGTATCTAGCTAGCTAGCTAGCTGGCTAGTCATCAGTCTATCACTCTTATGAGTCTATCTATCTATGCCTGTCTATCCAATTATCTATGTCTACCTGCCTAGCTACCTACCTATATATCAAGCTGTCGATCAGTCAGTCAGTCTATCTGTCTGTCTGTCTCATTCTATCCCCCCCCCCACGCCTCTCTCTCTCTCCCTCTCTCTCTATCTATGTATCTATCCGTCTGTGTCCGTCTGTCAATTTATTGATCAGTTGACTTTTTTCTTTAGATTCTCAATAAATTTCGTTGTGAGACTGCAGCTATAAAATGATTATGCTGTTTTCGTACCCAGTAGATGGTTTTCATCAAGCATCTGATTCAAAAGGGCAGTTAATTAATTCACGTGCGGCCACGAATGCTTGATGTATGTCAACGGGAAAACCTGTTTTGAAAAACTGCGAATGAGTTGGATTGTGATCTTGATGGTCCTGGGGTTACGGGTTCGAATCTCCGCCGGGCTATTTCGGTACAGGTGGAATTTTTCCCCTCGGAGTCAACACTTGTTCTGACCGACTTCATATCCCGAAAAGTCCTTCGAGCGAAACTGTAAACGGAAGTTCCGAGTATGACACGCCCATAACATCTCGCGTTCACACAGGATCCTACCATCAGCTTCGGAAGAGAAGGGCATTTTGCCGTTGGTATGGACGACACATATACTCACAGCATGCACTGTCAGCGGATGAAAAAATGAAAGAATGACCGAGTGACTTATTCTAGACTGAATGAAAAGGGAAACGACTGAATTTAGCGCCAGCAGGCAGCTTTTCTGTCGGCTGTGCCCGGGTAGGCACCCCGTTCTTTAAACGAAAGCGGGGATTGTGAAGTGCTGCGTGCTTGGTGTCTAATCGAGGATAGGCGGCATATAAATAATGTAGTA
>JADBJO010002296.1:152500-157500 GCA_016801955.1 Conus betulinus
AGATGTCAGAGCCAAGTTTGTGATAGAGAAACCTAATATTGAAATGTGCGATTACGAAGTAGAAAAGAAATGCAAAAGTAAAAAAAAAAAAAAAAAAAAAAAAAAAAATAAATCGATGGACAGAGTTTCTTACACAGTTCGATTGACATCAGACACCTGAAAACACGCAAGCCGGTCTGAGAGATGACGTAATATTGTTGTGGAAGGTGCTAATACTGTTACATTATACCCTGGGATTGTCAGATGTAGTGAGAGCTGTCCACAGGGTGTGTTATCCACCTCCCCGCCACTGACCTCTGGGCTGAGTAACGCGGTCCGTCTCCATGCACTTCAACACAAAAATGGGCCAGGGGGAGGGACAAGTGGGGGGAGGGACAAGTGGGGGGAGTGACAAGTGGGGGGAGGGACAAGTGGGGAAACCCGAGGTGTGGCCCGGAATGCAAGTCTACCGCAGTGTCACTAAGGTGAAAATCAACATTAAGTGAACCCACCCCGCCATATTCTACACACATACACACACGCGCGCGCACACACACACCACACACACACACACACACACACACACACACACACACACACACACACACACACACACACACACAAACACGCACGCACGCACGCACACACACACACACACACACACACACACACACACACACACACACACACACACACACACACACACACACAAAGCAGTGTGAGGTGAATGGATCCATGTCGTGGTGCTGTCTATCCTTACCTACAGTTGTTGACTGCGGAGGAGGGCAGTACACTGTAGATGACGGAGTCGTCTCATGCATACCCAGACCACAGTCGTGCTCAAGGGATAAAAACGAATCCCTGCTAAAACGGTCTGGAATTGCCCAGCATTCAGAATCCAGACATGATGCCAGAACAGCTTGATCTGAAACCCGCTGGTCTAGCACATGTTACACACAGTGAAGGTCAAAAGGTCGTCATGCTTGCTTCAAGTGTGGCCGAGCTTTCGTACATAAAATCTCATCAACTGCTCGTGGACTTGTTCTGAACGAGAAAAGTTGTTACCCGTGACCTTGTATATTAAAAAAAAAAAATAGGAAAGAAGAAAGAAAAAAGCAAACGAAAAACTGCAACATCATCGTGACGTCCTGGTGTTTTGTATGTGGTGGATAATTTCAGACGTCTCCTAACGCCAGAGAGCCTGTAGTGTACAGAACATACAGGAAAAACAGGAGAAAAGGACTCATTTTCACCCTGATTTGTTGTTCTCGGGTATTGCACGTGCGCAAAGAAAGTATCATTTTTGAAATGATGGCGTATGTATAAGACGTTGTGTCTCGGGTATTGCTCACACGTAAAGAACGTATTTGAACGATGCCAGATGTATAAGGCATTCTGTTTTAGGGATTGCACGCGCAAGGAAAGTAGTAGTTTCGAAAGATGGCGGACGTATGAGACTGTCTTAGTTTCTGCACACATGTAAAGAAACTATAATTTTCGAATGATGGGGAATGTATGACACTTGTCTAAGTTATTGCACGCGTAAAGAAAGTATAATTTTCGAATGATGGCGGATGTATAAGACGCTCTGTCTCAGTGTTTTGCACACGCGCAAAGAAGCGTTCTTTTTTGCTTGACGGCGGATGAGTTTTGGTCGGGTTGCTACTATCTTCATCCTGCCTGCAGACGACCTCGGGGCTTGATGTACTCGGTGAAGCCGTCCTTTGCGGATAAAGCTGTCTGTCTGGTCGTGCTATCGCTTTTCCTGTAGCCGTGTCCGGTCACTGACCTGCCGATTATTCCCAACTGGACTTCAGACAACTGCTGACCGTGCAATCAGGTAGCTGGGAACACGTAGGTTTTTTTTTTTTTAACTTCTTCTTTTCACTTTCCCCTGAAAGGTTACATGTTGACTCGCGTCTGTCGATCGGTCTGTCTGTCAGTCTGTCTGTCAGTATGTTATGCTAGAACTGCTGAAATGAGTGGAACGAAACTTCATGGAAAAGTGAAAATGTGGTGCAAGGACGAATTTGTGTTAACGTGCGCGCGCGTGCGTGCGTGTGTGTGTGTGTGTGTGTGTGCGTGTGTGTGTGTGTGTGTGTGTGTGTGTGTGTGCTCTTCAATTTAAAAACCATATAATGTGATTTTGGACGCCACCACCATCCCCCCCCCCTTTAAAAAAAAATGAGGTGAACGAGGAAAGAAAATAATGGCTATTATGCTAACTGGCAAAAAAAAAAAAAAAAAAAAAAAAGCAAAAAACAAAACAACAAAAAGAAACCGGTAACAATGAACCGTACATTTAAACAATTACGAGCATATAGACAATCTTGAATCAGGTTCGCAAACGCCAGTCGTGAGTAAATTTGAGATTGAATGGAAGAAATTTGAATGTTTGCACCTTTCCTCTGCTGTTGACGCTGTGTTCCCGTGGGAAATCAGCCTGTGTAGGCAGCTTGTCACTGCTTCGTTTTTAGAGAAGCTACCTGGTTTGTTCTATGAGCCTTTTAACTGCGCGTGAGCTAGGTGAATAGGTGTTCCCTGCAGCATACATTTTGGAGTTTTGTGTGCGAGTGTGTGTGTGTGTGTGTGTGTGTGTGTGTGTGTGTGTGTGTGTGTGTGTGTTCCTAGTGGGATCAAAAGTTAACTTTTATGTGTATGAATGAGAATACATTTTGGCTGGAGACTTTTTTTTTATTCTTTTTTGTCTACACGGTTTGGTTATTCAGTGCCGATCCATTTTTATTTTCTGTTGTAAAAGCCAAACTGCAAATGCACTGGTAGAACAGAGTGGAAGGCTACGCTTATGAAAGACGTGCCACAGATGAGAAGACATGTTGCAGAACAGACAGGTGAATTGTCGACTAACAGACCCACTTCAGATATTTGAAATAACAGATATACAAGAGACACAACTCTGCTCCCTGGGCAGCTGTCGGCATTAGAGAAAGAATTGCAACGGGAAGGGAAAAAGTATGGCCAGGAAACTTTTACTCAGATAGTAAAAGTATGAAAGGTACACATCTCCTACTGTGCTACTTTGTGCGGTGCCCATTCACGTGGCGCACAAGCAGCAGGCAAGAGGCCCACGAAACACACAAGGAAACGACCGCTACCGCCTCTCCCTCCATCCCCACCCCGCTCACCCGCACTTTTCTCCCGGGACATTTCACGGTTAGTTATACACCGTCACTTGATATAAGCGTACACCGGCTACCGAAGAAATGTGCAATCAGACATTAACATTCATTCTAGATTGGTATAGGCTTTTGAGCTGGGATGTAAGATCGTTGCAAATAACACAAAGCCCAACATAAATGAAAATAACAGATAACCTTCAGTGTAATGGGCATGGATGAAATTTTTTATTTGTGCGAGGCAGGTACATCTAGAACAGTAAGTAATAAAAGGCACTAGTCCTTACTCCTACCGTGATCACACACACACACACACACACACACACACACACACACACACACACACACACACACACACAGAGAGAGAGAGAGAGAGAGAGAGAGAGAGAGAGAGAGAGAGCTCCAAACCAATGTTGTTTGTGGTACCTATTCACGTACGTAGTAAAGATAAAGATCCGACACACAGATCAGACAAAGAAACTCCTGCCGAAAGGAAATTTCAAATTGGGGCGTGTATCCCCCCCCCCCCCCCCCCCCCCCCCCCCCCCCCCTCCCCCTTCCCCCCTTCCCTTGCGTTTCATGACATGTTTTATTTAATCCGTTTTACTTTTTTCCTTCTGTTTAATACACGTTTCAATCAGTTTTCCGTTTTTTCAACTGTTTACTGTTTCGTTTAGTCAGTCCTACTTCTGCCCTGCTGTTTACTACACGTTTTGTTCAGTCAGCTCTACTTCTTTTCTGCTGTTTACTACACGTTTCGTTCAGTCAGCTCTACTTCTTTCCTGCTGTTTACTACACGTTTCGTTCAGTCAGTTCTACTTCTTTTTCCTGCTGTTTTACTACACGTTTCGTTCAGTCAGCTCTACTTTTCTCCCCCTGCTGTTTACTACACATTTCGTTCCGTCAGCTGTACTTTTTCCTGCTGTTTACTAAATGTTTCGTTCAGTCAGCTCTACTTGCCTGCTGTTTACTACACACCTCGTTGAGTCAGTCCTACTTCTTTCCTGCTGTTTTCTCCACATTTCGTTCAGTCAGCTCTACATCTTTCCTTATGTTTACTCCACATTTCGCTACAGGTGTTGTTCAGTCAGCAGTACTGTTTGCTACTGGTATTGTTCAGCCAGCTGTTCTGTTTGCTACAGGTGTTGTTCAGTCAGCAGTACTGTTCGCAACAGGTGTTGTTCAACCAGCAGTACTGTTTGCTACAGGTGTTGTTCACTCAACTGTACTGTTTGCTACAGGTGTTGTTCAACCAGCAGTACTGTTTGCTACAGGTGTTGTTCACTCAACTGTACTGTTTGCTACAGGTGTTGTTCACTCAACTGTACTGTTTGCTACAGGTGTTGTTCACTCAACTGTACTGTTTGCTACAGGTGTTGTTCAGCCGGCAGTACTGTTTGCTACAGGTATTGTTCAACCAGCAGTACTGTTTGCTACAGGTGTTGTTCAGCCGGCAGTACTGTTTGCTACAGGTGTTGTTCAGCCAGCAGTACTGTTCGCTACAGGTGTTGTTAAGCCAGCAGTACTGTTTGCTACAGGTGTTGTTTAGTCAACTGTACTTTTCCCGCGAAATTAAGATGCTTCCGGTCTTTGTCGTGAGTGCTTTAAGAAAATATTCTTCCACGCCGTTCGATGTGTCATTATAACCAGTTATCAACTCTTTATTGTCATGTACTTTATAGGATTTCCCTAGGAAAATGTCAGAATCCGCTGTTCCCTCTTCTGTCTTCTTCTTCAGCCAGCTGCGAACACTCCGAGGTGGAAGTGATAGCTGGTGAAAGCTGTATAGTAGATTGTACACGAGGATTTTCCTTCATGCTTTTTCCTGCTGTTTTATTGCACGTGGATAGCACACCCACTGGAGAACGCACTGGCCATGGAAGG
>JADBJO010002296.1:162500-165000 GCA_016801955.1 Conus betulinus
GATAATGGGATACGCAGTATAGATGCTTTTCTTTTCCACCCACATTGGGCAAAGGGAAAAAAAAATTTCAAATCAAGGCAAACACATTATCAAATCAAGGCAAACACATGTAAAAGGATCAGACAGTGACCACAAATTGCACAGTTTCAATATATTAAGTTACTGTCCACATCACTGACAAACGAACGCAGTAGAAAAAACGTGTGAACATTGTGCACGAGAGAGAGAGAGAGAGAGAGAGAGAGAGAGAGAGAGAGACTTATACGGTTTTCAGCTTATTTCCTTGTGATACTCTCTGTCCAGTTTCCTGGGGCTTTCCCCCCCTTGTAAGGGTCATTGGATTTGTTTCCTCTCATATCATGGGTGATGATGGGTTGGAAGACAACAACAGTTTAGGTGGCATCTCTCTCCTTCGGCTACCAAGGGCAGACCAGCGTAAACCAGGCGAGGTCCACCGATGAGTCTCAGCCAGGGGGGGCGAAAGTCGACTGTGAAAGATTTATCAGTGGTTCTGTTGTCATCACAGACCAACAGGATGCCCATATGCTGCTGTGAAGAGGTTTATCGTTATCTTCTAAACTGCCCCCTCTTCATGTATTATTTAACCCCCCCCCCCCCCACCCCCCACCCCCACCCTCCTTCCTGGCCCCCTTCCCCCCTCAGCATCCCACCCTTGCCGTCACATTTTCTCCATAAACTTTTCATGACTTATTTTCCTAAAGGTGGAGAGTTGTTCGTTTGCACCTGTTTTTTTCTCCCAGGTATTTGTTTCTCTCTCTGTATGAGCGAGAGAGAGAGAGAGAGAGAGTGTGTGTGTGTGTGTGTGTGTGTGTGTGTGTGTGTGTGTGTGTGTGTGTTGCTTTGCAAGCGGTTGAGAGTGTGTGTGTGTGTGTGTGGGGGGGGGGGGGGTGCGTGCTGGCTCGCGCGCGTTGGTGTGTGAATGTGTGTTTTTGCGCGCGTGCGTGCCCATAGGATGCCAGGGGCGTTTTAAGTTGAAACAACTCTTGTCTACTTTGTTGTCCCTTGGTCTGATTAGTCACGGAAACTGTGCAGTTTGCCTCCACTGAATGTTGTGAATACATAACTCAAGGGACTGGTTTATCTGCGATGGGATGGTCAGTTATCTCAGAAAACAGACTGATCGACGGCGTCGTTCGTGGAGGCGTTGACGAGGGCACTTTTTTCTTTTCTTTTCTTTCTTCTTTCTTTCTTTCTTTCGTTTTTTTTTTTTTTTCGAATAACACTGGGTGTGCCAGTGATAAATACATACGAAATAAATGCTGCGACTGTCCTAGGACAGGATTAGCAAGGCTTCAGATAAGATGGGGTTGAGAGAAATGGACGAGAGGACAAACGAAGCGTAATGTTTCTGAGGATAGTTTGACTGAAGCAAAACAATGCGATCGATGTTTGCTGTTCCCTTCGGGAACTTTTCCTCAGACAGTTTGACTGAAACATAACGATTTGATCCATGATTGTTGTTTCTTTTCGGGCACTCTTTCCTCAGACAGACTATGGACACACACTGTATTTTCTGAGAAAGACACAGGCACAGTGTGTATGTAGTTAGGTCGACGTGAGGTCGCGAAGACAGTGAAGGTTTTGTCACTTTGTTGAAGCCTGATCCAAGCTGTAAAAAAAAATGCGTGTAGGTCTGAGAAGACAAGGGTAATTTCGTTTGCTAAAAAAAAAAAAGAAATGTCTGTGTGGCACTCTTTGAGGCCAACTTTGAAAAGAAAGTGTTCGTGAACTCGCGAGGACCTGGTTAAACGTTAGTGTTGGAACGTGAGTGATTATGTGAAACCGTAGTAAAAAGTGTTTAAAAAAAAAAGGTAGAAATTAATTTGTTGATTTAAAAAGAGTGAATCATCCTGACTAGCTGTGTGTCAACGTGACGCGCGCGAGAGAGAGCGTCTGACCAATGAAATGTTTTTTCATTATACGTTTTATATTTTGTAATGTGGGAGCGAGAAATGAAGAAGAAAGCTGACGCCCGCTGCGCAGCTTACAGTTACCTCTTAGAGGGATGTAGATAGTGTGGCTACCATGTTGTTCATTGTCTTCGTCTGACGCCCGCTGCGCAGCTTACAGTTACCTCTTAGAGGGATGTAGATAGTGTGGCTACCATGTTGTTCACTGTCTTCGTGTGTTGCTTGTTCAGGGTAAAACAATGTGACCTTTTTCAGTATGTTACCTTTCTCTGGATGTTACATTTTTTTTTAGGATGTGAACTTTTACAGAATGCGGCTTTTTTCCTCCGTGTTATTTTGACAGCCCTCAGAAGGTTCTTCCTGGTCGGCTGGGCTACAATGATGTTCTTAAAAAACAAACAAAATAAAATTACTCCCCCCCCCCCCCCCCCCCCCTGTGTGTGTGTGTGTGTGTGTGTGTGTGTGATAGCATAATAATGGGTTATCGTACAACAGTTTTACGTTGAGGTATTCTACCAAGGATCAAGACAGTCGATTACGTCATGCTTTGTGAGTGGCGTGCTTTTTTA
>JADBJO010002296.1:170000-185000 GCA_016801955.1 Conus betulinus
GAGGTCTTACGTGCCCTCGGTCAAAAAGTGTGAAAGACCACAAGGGCATTCTGCCATCCCACGTCTCTCAGAAAAGGTATCAGACAGGCCGCGGAGACGTTCTTGTATGTTGAAGTTGAGAGATGTGAACGTCCAGGTGCACTTGCTGTCACCTGGCCACATTCAACAGGACTGTGACTAGAGCGGTATGCGCCTTTCTTTCCTGTTGTTCACGTGGTCGACCGTCAGTAAAAACAGGTGTGTTAAAGGTGAGTTTTGTATAATTTACTTTCATCTCTTGACTGTAGATCGGCTTGAAACAGAATGATCAGGAGCGTCGTACCCACCCCACCAGCTTACAGTTGCACAGTTCTGACTCGAGTGCAGCAGAGTGAGTGGTCGGACAAACCAGCGCTCTGTCGCTATAATGGATGTTTTGTTTTGTAACCACCCACCATGACATGGCCTAAGGCCTATTCATTAAACCATTTCAGAGTTCAGAGTTCTCTCTCTCTCTCTCTCTCTCTCTCTCTCTCTCTCTCTGTATGTGCAATTAGAGCGCACATTGAACTTGAGGAGTATGTCTCCGCTGTTACGCAGTATGCAGTTTACATATTGGTCTGAACAGATTTATTTCCAGTTTCCAGTCACATACAGCTTGCACTAAATGTCAAAAAAAAAAAAAAAATGAACGGCAACAAGCTAGTGCTAATAGTGTGTTCAAATATGTCTGATGACATACGTAGCAATGGCAGTGGCAGGAGACTGTTTCATTTAAGTTGCTATTCAGTTTACATAATGTATTCGCGCGCGCACCTACGTCGTGTTCTTCATCACTGACTAGCCTGGACGACGCGCCGTGGACTACACTGAGCTGACCTGCCCAGCCCGTTCCCTAGCAGTGCGTTTTTTTCGGTGTGGTCAGCATCATGGTAAAGTGGTCCCCCTCACCCCCCCCCCCCCCCCCCCCCCCCCCCCTCACCCGTCACCGTCACCTTCCCCAGACTTCAGTCTCCTACCTCAGCACATTTGCCGTCCTCTTCCCTTGGCATACGTCTGAAGCAGCTACCCCCACTCACCCACCCACATGGTCAAAGTGTTCGTGTTCCTAACGAGGACATTCGCGTTGTTGGTAGGTAGCCCGCCCTGACGTGCTGACTGTAGTGTGTCGTGCTCCTTTTGTCCCCGTCTCAAGCCCCCCCCCCCCCACCCCCACCCCCACCCCCCTTACTTAGATGTTCTCCCGTCTTGCGACGCATGAGGCAACCAAGGCGCTACACTGTGCATGGTCGCTCCGGCGGTCAACTCGATACGTCCTCCGAACACAGATTAAGAAAGGTCACATACACACAGCTCAAAGAGATAGGTCAAACACTTGCCAACAAAGAAAAAAGAATTGCTTCTAAGCGTCTTCCGTAACCTTTCAGATCAGACAAAAGCCTCGTAGCACCGAAAGTGTAGGTGTACCCGATGATTCATCCATTGACGCTGTTATTATTAACCTTGTCCACCACAGAGCAAGATCATACTCAGCTGATTTCTCTCTGTATGTGTGTGTGTGTGTGTGTGTGTGTGCGAGCGCGCACGCGTGCGTGTGTACCCAGAGACCTGTTTTGTTCCGTCGCTCAAGGGCATGTTAAACAGGACATTAGTCCATAAAGGTGAAACAGCACGGGGAGATGGGAATGGGGGAGTGGGGGTCGGGGGGGCAGAGAAGGGGGATGCAAATAAACAGTCCCCCCCCCCCCCCCCCTCCCCCGTGCTGTCATGCGAAAATAAGACAATGCAAATGAAACACGCGTCCAGTCATGCGTTAGTGATAAAAACAGAAGTGATCGGGAATTCAAAGGAATTTCTGTGTAGCCTCTATGGAGTACGGCTCTGAAGGCGGCTCTGGGGGGGGGGGGGGGGGGGGGGGGGGGGGGGGACGATAGAAGTGGATGGAATGGTGGCAGTGGATGGGTTACTTGAGAGACGGAGGGGAGGAGGAGGGAGAAGAGTTGTTTTGTTTGTTTTTTGTTTTGTTTGTTTTGTTTTGCTAGAGAAATAACAACAAAAAAAGATGAGAAAGGAAGAGAACACAGACGGAAACAGAGGAAGAGGTGGAGGAAATACTGTAAAACGTATGCAGAGAGAGAGAGAGAGAGAAAGGTGGGGCAAGGGAGGGAGGAGGAGGTAGTAGAGTACACTGAGAGAGAGAGAGAGAGAGAGAGAGAGAATCTCTACTCGTCCCAACTCTTCCCCCACCCACCCCCCATGCCCACACCACTACCCCGACCCCACCACGAACCAGTCTCGCAGTCTCTTGGCCCCATGAGCCTCTCCTTCTCACCCCACGCCTCTCCTTCGCCCCCCTCCTCCCCCGCCCCCATTCGTTCCCCCTCCGTCCCCGTGCATACCGTGACTGGGTGACCGTTCGTTCACCTTGTGGCAGCGCGCTAGCCGGCGCCTGATAGCGGAGCCGGTTGGTTGCCTGGCCTGCTGTGTGTGCCTCTGTGTGTGTGTGGAGAGTCCAGCTCCTGTGAGCATGAGGTGACTTGCTGTGGGCTACGTTCAGTCAGTGCGTCTTCGCCCCAACGGCTGTCCTACTTTCACGAGCTCTGTCTTAGTTTATCATGTTCTGTCTCATATCTTGCTTTAAACGCCGAACTGCTTTTTTTCCATCGTAATGTGTCTGACTCTCTGTACCCTTGCTTCGCCCTTAGCAGTGTCTTAACCTTTTTTCCTGCTTTGGTCTGATTTCCATACCGTACTTTGCCCCAAGCAGTATTGTTTTCCTCTTCAGTTTTGCTTTGCATGTGCTACTTTCTTTCATTTGCAGTGTTCTGCTGTTTTCCTCATACGTCTTACTTTCCATGTAGTCGTACTTGTTCGCTTAACTTGCACACACACACACACACACACACACACGTGCGCACACACACACATACACGCACGCACACGCACGCACGCACGCACGCACGTCTGGAAACACGTTGTGAACAGTTGCAAAGAGTGGGAAAGTGTAGTGATGGCTGAACAGACCCTTCAGTGACATGCTGTGAACAGTAGTAAGGAGCAGGAAAGTGTAGTGCTGGCTGATCAGACCCCTCAGTGACATGCTGTGAACAGTAGTAAGGAGCAGGAAAGTGTGTAGTGATAGTTAAACAAGACCAGTAAAAACATGTTGTGAATGACAATAAAAAGTAGCAAGTTGTAGCGCTGTCTGAACAGGCCTTTAAATGGCATGTTGTGAACCGTAGTAAAAGGTAGGAAAGTGCTGAACAGGTCTTAACATGACATGTTTTTTCAACAGTAGTAAAACGTAGGAAAGTGCAGTGCTGGCTGAACAGGCCTTGAAATGACGTTGTGGACAGCAGCCAACGGTAGGAAAGTGCAGTGCTGGCTGAACAGGCCTTGAAATGACATGTTGTGGACAGCAGCCAACAGTAGGAAAGTCCAGTGCTGGCTGAACAGGCCTTGAAAATGACATGTTGTGGACAGCAGCCAACAGTAGGGAAGTGCAGCTGGCTGAACAGGCCTTGAAATGACATGTTGTGGACAGCAGCCAACAGTAGGAAAGTCCAGTGCTGGCTGAACAGGCCTTGAAATGACATGTTTTGGACAGCAGCCAACAGTAGGATAGTGCAGCTGGCTGAACAGGCCTTGAAATGACATGTTGTGGACAGCAGCCAGCAGTAGGAAAGTGCAATGCTGGCTGAACAGTGCCTTGAAATGACGTTGAACTGAATAGTTGTGGACAGCAGCCAACAGTAGGAAAGTGCAAATGCTGGCTGAACGGGCTTCGTTAAACGACAAGAAGGAAAGCGCAGTGTTCGGCTGAACGCAGCCTGTGCTGTACGATGTTGTGCAAGGTCTTCCAGCGTAGACTGACCTCCGGCATGCTGGAATGTGGAGTACAGAGTTCTAAATATGTGGTGAGGATGGGCGGGGTTGTGAGGAGGGCGTGGACGGGAGGGGGGGGGGGGGGTGATAGAGACTGGCTGTTGTGTGGTTGTTACATATGTTTAATGATGAATGGGAAGGTGGTGTTATTGATTCTATCTTTGTGGATGTATATGCGTATCCGACTTCATCCTGTCTCTCTTGATCTCTTCCCCGCTCTTCCATTCTACATTTCCGTGAGCTGTGCTGTTCTTACTCTAAGCTGTCACGTTTGAGTCCTCTTCTCGTCTGATTTTCATGTTCCTTCCCCCCCCCCCCCCCCCCCTCCCCCCCCCGTCCCTTCCTTGTCTGCTTTTCTTCCCTTCATTCGGTTCTTCAGGTTTCTTGGATTAGTTTTCGTTCTTCTCAGTGTTCCACATGATTGAGCCATCATTCTTTCGGCAACGTCGAACACAACCGATGCTCAGGAGACGCATTTGCGCGGGCACGCATGTGCGTTGTGATAAAACGTGTGTGTGTGTGTGTGCATAAACAGACAGGCGCGCGCGCGCACACACACACACACACACACACACACACGTGCGCACACACACTGCAAACTGCAAACTGTCATTTTTGAGCCCACCTCATCTTGATTTTTCCTTTAATGGAGGAGGCGAGGGGGACGCTTTTTTTTTCTGTCTGTCTGTCTGTCTGTGTGCATTTTTCCTTTCTGTAAGTATTATGACTTTGTGGCGTAATAGCTGTGGGTTAGCGTTAATTTTAGAGCCTTATCGGCATGCACTGATGCTGCGGTGCGGTGCATCCAATACAGAGGCGCCCCTTTCATGCATCCATGCCCCTTTCATGCCAATACAGAGGCCGAGCGAAAGTAAGATTTATGAATTCGAAGCAGATTCGACGAGCAAGCATCCCATTCGCACAAGTACCGTCACCGCTCGTGTGATTTGCGCTTTCATATTTCTGTAGCTGTGTATACATCCACATGCGCGCGCACGCACGTACGCACGCACACACACACACACACACACACACACACACACACACACACACACACACACACACAGAGTCAGAGTCAGACAGACAGGCAGACAGACTCTCTCTCTCTCTCTCTCTCTCTCAAACACACATACACGCGCGCGTGCGCGCGCACACACACACACACACACACACACACACACACACACACACACACACACACATTCAGAGAGAGAGAGAGAGAGAGAGAGCGCTCCGTGTGCAAGTTGGTTTTCTGACAAGTTCACAATTTGGTACCTCACTCAAAGTTTGTAGTTTCGAAAAAAAAAATAACGAATATTTTACTATGATCTGTTGTGTTCGTTGTTTATTTTTCTTTGGTTTAAACAAATTTATTCAGAAGTACACACAAAGGCAGCAACAACATATAAGACGAGTACAACAAGCAAAATGCTTATACACGGTACTCACTGAATATAAGAACAATGGATTGGCTGCAAAAAAAATTGAACATGAACACTTGCATTCAAGAAATAATCTGAAAACAAATAATAACCTGAAACAAATTTTTAGGGAGGGAAGAGCAAAGCAAGGAAAAGGAAAATCCAACACCGAGACAAAACATTCAATTTGAACAAACTGTCTGTGCCAGGGCAGGCTGTAGGCCAAAGACCTCTTTTAAGATTGTAACATATTTGAAATTTTAAGTCACTACAGTAGGTAAGCTCATTGGAAGCAGACTATACACTAGTGTAGCAGATGAAGGAGAAAGAATGCTGAACATAGGGTGAAAAAGGCACATCATTCATAAGATGGAGGAAATATATTAGCGGATAAATCTGTTAGACATGCGATAAAAATCACCGATTGTAATCAGCATTGCAGAGTTTTCAGTGTAGGTTTTGTCTTGGTCACCACATAACAAAATTTTAGCATCTGCTTTTATGTCATTAGGCAGTAACGCTATTGTCTGAGTTCGAGCTAACTGGAAGAGTGGGCAGTGCAACAAAAAGTGATTGGCGTCTTCACAGGATGACCACAGTTACATGCTGCACTGTTTGACAGGTGTCGTTTAAATAAGTCACTGTTCAAATCACTCATTTCCAGTCTCAGTTTGCAAATTATTGTTTCAGATTGTCTGTCTTGCAAATAATAATATAAGAAGGAACAACTGTATCTGTATTACTAAGGTAACGCTTAACAAAACTAAGAGAATCAGACTGCTTTAATGTTATCAGGAAGACTGTTCCAAAGAATAGTAGTGGAAGGAAAGAATGATGATTTATACAGTTCCAGTCTGCACCTTGGTACTTGTCTTTCCTGGGGATTTCGTCTGTGATAAGGATTGATTGAAGCAACTAGAGGAGGAAGAGACGTTCAACTAAATACAATGGCACAGTGCCATTAACAATTTTGAAATACAATATGAGTTTATGACGACGACGTCTTTCTTTAAGGGACGTTAGTCCTGATTCATGATATAGTTTTTGATGATTAGTACCACGAACTGAACCAGTGATTGTCCTAATAGCGTCCAAATTGAGGTTTTCAAGATCATCGCTTTGTTTACTCGTACAGTTGTCCCAAATAACATCTGAGAAGTCAAAATGAGGTAGAATAAATTATGTTTACATAGTAAGAAGAGATTTACGACTCGGTCTGTACTTGTACGTCCGAAGACATGCAATAAGGACACGGCACTTGGATACAATAGATTTGATATGGAGGTCCCAGTTTGCAGTTGCTTTGTATCATTACACCTAAATGTTTATGGGAGTCTGATTCCTGTAATATCACATCATCACTAAATTTCAAGGGCTGTGTTTGGGGTACTGTATGATTGAAATTGTTAATAATCTAGTTTTGGATTGGTTGAATTCTACTTTCCAAGCAGAAGCCCGCTTTCTTATCTTGTCAAGATCTGAGTTTAAAATTTCTGTACTGAGTTGGGTGTTATCTAACGCCAGCTTATTTTTCTTTCATAGCTTTTTTTTTTTTTTAAGTAGGATTTTTAAAAACTTCCACCTATTTTCAGAGCACACAGGCATTGTGAGTTCGTCAATTTTTTTTGAGAGCAAATTATTCCTAGAGCATGTGTGTGAGCCTTGCAAATTCAGTGTGTTTTAAGTTTGGTATTTTTATATGATTGTTGGGAAATAATGGATTTTGTAATCATCCAACCTGAAGTCAGAGAGAGAGAGAGAGGATGGGGATGGGAAGGCAGAATAGGAGTGGCCTGAGAATCGGGTGGGGTGGAGAAAGAGAGAGAGAGGGAGGGAACTGCGAGATGGGGAAGATCTGGAGGGCGGCAGGGTGGTGGTATAAAATTGGGATGAAAGAGACGGTAGTTCGGTCGAGAGAGAGAGAGGGTGAGGGAAGATTGTCGTGGGAAGAGGGGGGGGGGGGGGGGATAGGCAAGGGCGGGAGACAGAGAGAGAGTCAATATTAAACCAAAATTTCAGCCGAGGAGAAGAAAAAAACAGACCCAAATTATCCCGGTAATGAGGGTGGAAGAGAGGGAGAAGGAGGGGGACGGTGAGATTCGCCTGCAGACGTTTTCTCGCTCGCCCCATTGTCCCCTCCAAAAGAAAGGAAAGAAGAACGGGGAAGAAGAAGAGAAAAAAGAAGTCGGTTGGAAATTTTTTTTTTATTCTGGGCATGACCTTGAACGCTCCACGCCCTGTGGAGAGTGCTCTGCTCTTGATGGGATTTTTTTTCTTTTTTTCCCTTCTCCTTTTCAACAAGTTCAACGGCCTCTACTGCGACCCATCGGAGCTTTGATTGATCACAGAACACACACACACACACTCACACTCACACACACACACACACACACACACACACACACACACACGCACGCACGCACGCACGCACACAGGGAGAGGGGGGGGGGGAGAGCGGGAAGGGAGGGAGGGAGGGAGAGTGAGAGAGGGTGCCATCAAGGTGATCCAGTTTCATTTGTTTGTTTTGAAATGTTAAGTCGATGAAAACGAAAGTGTGGAAAACTTGACTGCTGTCCTTGACATTTAGCTAGTTTTTTTCAACGATTAAGCATTTACGTTAGAAGGGGGGAAAGTATTTCATCAAAGGTTCAACGAGGCTCGTGCCGAGTGTTAAGGATTTTCATGAAAAAAAAAAAAAAAAAAAAAAACGGCGGTTAAGAAACTAGTTAGACCACACAGAGAGATAAGGAGGGGTGGGGTGGGGGGGTGTCAATGTAACAAGACAAAGTAAAGAAATAAGTAAATAGTGCTTCCCAGAATAGGAAAAAAAAAAAGACCAGAATCCACCCATGAGACATGTTGTTCATAGTTCTTGTCGTAAATGATTGAATTCAACAGAACAGATGAATTCCTCGAAGACAAGAATTAGCGAAAGATTCGGTCCGTGCGGACACGTATGTTCGGGAAAAGGTGTACTAATAGAGTCCGTCATACTCTGAGTCCGTCATACTCTGAAAATGTCTACGTCGTTTTTTTTTGTTTTTTTTTTTTTTTTTTTTTTGTTTTTGTTTTTTTTTTTTTTTTTTTTTCCACACTCTGAAGAAAATGTGATTTTTTTTGTGGACTTATTAACATGACAAGATTAAAAAAAAAAAAAAAAAAAGTGCAGTGCAGTGCAAAGTGTCAAAATGGCGGTACAGATTTACACTGATGTCTTCAGGCTCTATAAATGATCTGGGTCAGACCTCGTGCGGGAAGAAAATGTGTGCCGTGTATGCGAAAAGCATTCACTTGCATCGTACTAACCATACCTTTTCTTTTCTCCTCCCCCGTCCCCCCCCCCCCCCCCCCCCCCCCCATATATGTGTGTGTGTGTGTGTATATATATATATATGTACATATATATATATATATATATATATATAGTTTTTTTTTTTTTTTTTTGAAAGAATTTAAGACGACGAATTTGGGAAATGCAACTGTATTTCTGACTTGAACTTTGCAGAGCAGGTATCATTTAAAAGTCTGTGAAAAGGTATGAAGTGAACCACTAGCGTTTTGTTTCATGAAAAATTGCAAAGGCGTCTTTACAACTAAAGCTTAGGAAGTATATTTAGTGAAATATGTTGTTGACTGATACGGGTGGCGTTTTTTTATTTTCTTACACAAATTTTCTGCGTGCGTGTGTGTGTGTGTGTGTGTGTGTGTGTGTGTGTGCACACGCGCGCGCACGCGCCTTTGTGTGTGGTATGACGGCTCTCGCCCTCGAAAGTTTTCTTTGTCTACAATCATTGAAAAGGCTCTTTTATAAGAGCGGATCTGAGGGGGAAAAAAAAAAACAAACAAACAAACAAACAAAAAAAAAGAAATAGGATATACAATCTCTGCAAGTAACATTGAGTTCAGATAAAAGATTTGATACGACGATACACATTTAGATACAGTCTTCATATGGAATACCAGCCCCTTTGTAAAGTAGTTTTACATCAGTTTGAGTATGAAACTGGAAGAAAACGATGATGACTGGATAAGAACAAGGAAGAGGGTCAAACGAAAGTGGCTTCAGTTCAGAACATGTTGCTGGCTTCTGATTGAATACGTTATTTTCAAGAGGGGAGAGAATTCTTCAGAGTGAACTGTGTTCGTTGAAATCTGAAACTCAGATTCTGCTCACTGTCCTGCGTGGAGAAATGTGGCACTGTGCCGTGGCACGTCCGTGGTGGAGCTGCAGGAGGGAAGGAGGGAAACAGAGATCTTGGTGATGTGTAAGACTGAAATTGAATATTGAAATGATAGCGAAACACTGCTTATATCTGGATATGACCAACACACAAGAACTTTTTTTTTTCAGTAAATTATTATTCGTTATGCTTAATACTGTATTTTATAAATGTAAAGTTAATAAAGTCTGCAGAAGAATACTTCTTTAAATGAAAGTTGACAAGAAATGTAAAGTTGAAAATATGCACGCTCTGTTGGTGTGAAGTGCACGGAATTTAGGAATTATCTTTTTTTTTTTTTTTTTTTTTTTTTTTTTACTTTTTTGTTGTTGTTGTTGTTGCTTTTCCAGTCCATATTTTTTGTAGACTGTATTGGTACATCACGGGGATTCTGTTGCCCTTTATCTATTCGGGGGAAATTTAGAAGAAACGTAGAGCTAACATACAGAAGAGCTCACACACACACACACACACACACACACACACACACACACACACACCACATCACACCACACCACACCACACCACATACGCGCGCGCGCGCGCACGCACACACACACACACACACACACACACACACACACACACACACACACACACACACACAGATTGTGTGGTGTGGTGGTGTGTAATTAAATAAAAGCTTGTCGGTTTAGTTTCAAAAAGATAAGATTACAGATTAAAAAGAAAATAGAAAATTTACCGCTTGCCGCATCAGCTTTTCATGAAATGGACATCTGTACAGACCTGAAAAATCTGCTGTGGTTTCCATGTGCTTGTTCTTTTCAGCAGATCAAATTAGCCAGTGTAAAGGTCATACTGCAGTGAAATCCACCCCTAGGTCAGGTTACTCGTCAAGAATCAAAACCACTCCTTGTGTGACCAGTTTTGGGGCACGAAGGATAACCAGCTACAAAACTGTGTGGTAAAATCATTATCAAATCCAAGATGTAAAACATTCTCATTCGATGATTAACGGTAAACGTATTGTACACATTATGTGATTGCGTCAAGAAAGAGACAATTCCCCCCCCCCCCCCCCCCCCCCCCCCCCCCCCCCCCCCCCCCCCCAAATCTTTTTAAATTTTGCCGAAGTTGAAAAACCCTTTTCAGTGTTTTGACCTGGTCGCAAAAATTAAAGTAGCCTTTAATTTCAAGTCGTTCTCTGAAATAAACGTATGCTGAAGATTATCAGGTTTCGGATCCATAACGAAACTCGCCTCCAACCACACCCATTTTACAATGATGACAGTCGCGTAATTTTTGTGGAATAGTATGATGGCTGTTCAATTCATCTAGTAACATTGGCTGCTACATTCGCAGTTCGGTTTAAAAAAAAAATGATAAGTATCTGGGCGGTTTGCTCACATTTATTTAAGATTCGATAAGTATCTAGTTAGAGAAAATTTTGCTTTTTTATTTTAAACTCTTTTTATGTCAAATAAGAAATAGATATGTGCTGCTGTTCTCCTGTAGATTTGACGAGAACGAACGTAAACACCTTGTATTTACATAATCATTGTGTGTGTGTGTGTGTGTGTGTGTGTGTGTGTGTGTGTGTGTGTGTGTGTGTGTGTGTGTTTGCGAATGGCTGAGATTCTCAGACAATCAAATTCAGTGTCGACTGAAATACTTTTTTTATATTATACAGTGAGGTTGGAAAAAAAAATGCTCATAATAATCGTGCACAGTATAAATACATTTACAGGAATTTTTTTTTTTTTAGATGCAAGTGTGTGTTAGTCCAGAACCTGATCCTTGTTGCGTTTATGAGGACTGAAACAGGATAGATTCCGGTTTCCCCATAAGTCATAGCGTTTCTGTTCAACTTGAATTGTATACAAGAAATGTTTATTGTATTGTGTCGAAGTAACAACATTCAGAACCTCCAGAATTTAACAGTACATAACACTGGATGCTTCACAGACGGAAAAAGGTCGATTAAGGCAATATCAGGCACACTCTGTTTGCAGGCTGTTGGCGGCAACGAGAATTAGGCAACATCGGGCACACTCTGTTTGCAGGCAGTTAGTGGCAACGAGCATTAGGCAACATCAGGCACACTCTGTTGGCAGGCAGTTAGCGGCAACGAGAATAAGGCAACATCAGGCACACTCTGTTTGCAGGCTGTTAGCGGCACCGAGAATTAGGAAACATCAGGCACACTCTGTTTGCAGGCTATTGGCGGCACCGAGAATTAGGCAACATCAGGCACACTCTGCAGGCTGTTAGCGGCAGCGAAAATTAGGCAACATCAGGCACACTCTGTTAGCGGCAACGAGCATTAGCCAACATCAGGCACACACTGTTTGTAGGTTATTAGCGGCAACGAGAATTAGGCAACATCAGGCACACTCTGTTTGCAGGCCGTTGGCGGCAACGAGAATTAGGCAACATCAGGCACACTCTGTTTGCAGGCCTTTGGCGGCAACGAGAATTAGGCAACATCAGGCACACTCAGTTTGCAGGCTGTTGGCGGCAACGAGAATTAGGCAACATCAGGCACACTCTGTTTTGCAGGCTGTTGGCGGCAACGAGAATTAGGCAACATCAGGCACACTCAGTTTGCAGGCTGTTGGCGGCAACGAGAATTAGGCAACATCAGGCACACTCAGTTTGCAGGCCGTTGGCGGCAACGAGAATTAGGCAACATCAGGCACACTCTGTTTGCAGGCTGTTGGCGGCAACGAGAATTAGGCAACATCAGGCACACTCAGTTTGCAGGCTGTTGGCGGCAACGAGAATTAGGCAACATCAGGCACACTCTGTTTGCAGGCTGTTGGCGGCAACCGAGAATTAGGCAACATCAGGCACACTCTGTTTGCAGGCTGTTGGCGGCAACGAGAATAGGCAACCGCAGTGCTGTGCAACAAAATCGTTTCAGTACCGAGAAAAAAATATCCTTGCATATCACAACTAAGTCAATACATTAATGCTTAAATGAATTAATACACTCTGCTGTCTTATTATCGAAAGGAAAGCACGCCACACGGATTTTTGTTCGCCCAGGAAAAACGACTGCAGTGCTTTTATTTTTTTTAAAATATTTTGTACCGATTAACATCCACTTGTCCGTTTCTCACATAACACTTACAAAAGGTTAAGTTATTTCAGAACAAGCAGATCTGTTGTGACCAGGAAAACGACTGCTTTGTTGTGGATTAACATCCAGTCGTTAGTATTGGAACACGTACAAAAAGTTAAAATTCAGAAAGCATTGGTTTTCTGCATCAGCGTAGTTTGGAATGTACAAGCAAACGGCATTGTTTTTCTGGTATGGTTTGGGGGTGGGTTGCGTCAGTTTCGGTTCCTGTAAATTCGAGTCACTTTGAAGATAATTTAGAAAAATGATGAAAAAGTAGAACTCCAAACGGACGCCCACTCTCCTCACCTCCCCCCCCCCCCCCCCCCCACCCCCACCCCCCCCCCCCCCCTCCCGAAAGGAAGTGTGTGTGTGTGTGTGTGTGTGTGTGTGTGTGTGTGTGTGTGTGTTTTAAACAGAAATATTTTGCTAGAGATGCCCTTCTTTCTAACTTCTTGCCGATGTCATGGTTTTCAAAAGGATTTGCGCGCCTTTTCAACAGGCACAGCCATTTCAAATTTGAATGAAGAAAACAGGGCAAGAGCTGCCTGTATATGTTTTAACCCAGTCGACACACTAACTCGCGCGCGCGCGTGAGCGCTCGCTCGCTTCGCTCTCTCTCTCTCTCCTCTCTCTCTCTCTCTCTCTCTCACACTGAGCGCTCTCTCTCTCTCTCTCTACTCTCTCTCTCCTCTCTCTCCTCTCTCTCTCTCTCTCTCTCGGAGAGAGAGAGAGAGAGGAGGAAGAGGGAGGAGGGGAAGAGGAAATGGGAGGGGAAGGAGAGGTCGCTCGTTGCTTGTTGATCATAAAAGCAATCTTTAGCATAGTCTTGGCGTTAGTGTCATTCACCCTAAGCTCTTTCAAAATTACTTCTATGTTCTTCTGTTCTTTTCCCCCCCGCCCCCCCCCCCCCCCCCCTCCCACCCTCCCACATTCCCATTCTAAAAAAATATTTTGTTATTGCAAATGTAATTGTTTTCAAGGGCAACCGACCGACGATATGATTTACTCGAACGGGGGAAAAATCGAACTTCTCTATGATGGACATGGAAAGGTCATTAGCCGGAACTGAAAAAAAAAAGATATATGACGTCATCCACAGAGAGTTTTCTGTTGATGCGTATTGCATGCTGGGAAATAGAGACCTTGGCGGGGTCCGTGGTGGCTCTGAGGTGTCCATTCTCCTGCACCTCTCTCTCTCTCTCTCTCTCTCTCTCTCTCTCTCTCTCCCTCTCTCTCTCATCTCTCTCTCTCTCTCTCTCTCTCTTCCCCAGCGCTGTCCGCAGTGTAATTCCCCTGCCCCACTGTCGTCTGTTTCACTCCTCCTGTCTGTCTCGTCTTTACTCTCGTTTTTCTGTCTTGGGGTCTTCCTTTCCGACCCCCCCCCCCCCCCCCCCCCCCCCCCCCCCCCCCCCCCCCCCCCCCTCTCCCCGTCCACCCCCTCCCCCCGAAAACGTGGATGTCATCTCACCGTCTCTCCCCGTCTCACCTCATCGTTCACATACTTGTCATTTCTAGCTGACAGAAACGTGGATGTCATGCACTTCGGCTTTATCGGTGTTTGGTTTGGGGCGGTCACTGACGTTTAGGATTTTCAATTGGACTTTGGTTTGGACTGGGGATTTCTCTCTCTCTCTCTCTCTCTCTCTCTCTCTCTCTCTCTCCTCTCTCTCTCTCCTCTCCTCTCTCTCTCTCTCTCTGTGATTTTCTGGAGATGAATTATTTTTTTTTTTTTTTCTTTTTTTTTGGATTTTAACCGTTGGCGTTTCGATTGGATAGGCCTGTTACATTCAGGATTTGACTGGCTTTAGTTTAGCTGGGGATTTTAATAATTTGATTGGAGTTTTTGGATCGGGGCTTTACTTGCTTTTGGATTTCAGTTGATGAATATAATGAGATTACTGGCGGATTAATGTCTTGATTTTAGTTGGTTTTGAATGTTAGACGCGAGATTTTGATTAGCTTGTGCGTGTACGCGCGCGCGCGCGTGCGCGCGCGCGTGTGTGTGTGTGTGTGTGTGTGTGTGTGTGTGTGTGTGTGTTTTCGGAGCTTGGTTTGTGTTTCAATGTTAGACGTGGGATTTCATTTGGTCTTTTTTTTTTTTAATAGTATCAGGAGTTGACGTGGTTTCTGCATTTACGCTTGGGATGATACTTTTGATTGGTCTTTTAGTTTCAGATCTGGATGTGGGGTTTTCATTGGATAGATCTTTCAGTTTCATTGCTTGAGTTTGGTTTCTGGAGTTCAGTCTTGGTACTTTTAACTGGAATTATCGTTTTTGTTTTTTTGTTTTGTTTTGTTTTGGAGCTTAGTTTTTGAATGTCAGGCGTGGATTTCTAACTTGACTGGCGGTCTTTTAGTCTTGGGGCTTGGTTTTCAATGTCATATCTGGAATTTCAGTCGGAAGGGGCTT
>JADBJO010002296.1:197500-200000 GCA_016801955.1 Conus betulinus
GAGATGTGTAGCTGTTGAGTGGGGAGATGTGAACAGACGTCTGTCAGACCTTTGTCCCAGCGCCGCTGAAGACGACAGGCTTTGACAAGGGCCGAGTCGTGCACTGTCACGGTGAAGCCACATTTCACACGGCTGCGTCCGCTCAAAGCGATGTCAGAGCCCTGGTTCTGCAAGTTTCGTCATGATTTGATAGGAACCTCCCTACCCCCCTTCCCTGCCCCTCCCTGCCCCTCACCACCACCGCTCCGCCACCACTCCCCACTCCTGCTCCCAAACAAAAAAAAACGGTTAGCATTGCTGACGTGTGATTTTTTTTTTTTTTTTTTAACCTTTTTGCTTGGTGCCTTTTTTTTTTTAATTTGTGTTTATACATCTTTTCTTTCTCTCTTTCTTCGTTTTCTTTCTTTTCTTCCTTTCTTTTTCTTTCTTTAAGTTTTTTTTTCTTCTTTCTTTCTTACTTTCTTTTTTTCTTTCTTTCATACTTCCTATTTTCTTTCTTTTATGTGCCGCCTTCTTCTTTTCTTTTTCTCCTACTTCTTCGTTGTGGTCTCCAAGATATCAGAATGTGCCCCGTTGGTATCTGGCTCATGTATTGTCACTTTTCTGTCCATGGCTACATTGAAGTGCAGTCTGTTGGGGGTAGGGGAGCAGTAAGATGTTAGTGTCGTATTGTTCTGCTGGAATCTCTCTCACACACACACGCACACACACACACACACACACACACACACACCACACACACACGCACACATGCACATATACGCACACGCATCACGCACACACACGCACGCACACACACACACACACACACACACACACACACACACACACACACACACACACACACACTGTGCGCGTTCATATTGACACATGCCTGCTATATTCACGCTTGCAGGCTCACATGCACCTGCGAAAAATGCACGCACGCATAGGCATGAACACACAGGCACACAGACTTGTGGATGCAGATCCTTAGATGTGCTTGCTGTGACCACGCGCATGGGCAAACACAGAGACGCAGAGGCATTGCAAACTTAGTGCACTCCACCCCACCCCCCCCCCCCCCCCTTACCACCCCTCTACCAGTGCCAAAAGCTACCCGTTAAAATCAGTTGTCACTCTGCACCCCCCCCCCCCCCCTCACACACACACACACACAACACACATGGACGCGCAAGCACACACACACACGCGGGCGCGTTGACGCGCAAGCACACACATACAGGCGCGCGCGCACACACATACACACTTACACATTCGCGCGCGCACACACACACACACACACACACACACACAGGCACGTACACACACACCACACACACACACACACACACACACACACAAGTATACACACATCTCTCCACGTACACACACATACTCGCACGTACGCACGCACACACACACACACACACACACATACACACACACACGCGCGCGCGCGCGCGCAAGCACACACATACTGGCAAGTACAACACCCATGCTCACAAGCGCCCACTAGAGGACTGGAATGGAGTTGGGGCCCCCATTTTACCCTGTTTCTTGTTCTCTCGCTGTATTCATATCATACTTCTGCACCAGGACCAAATGAAAAAGCCTGATAGCCAGAAAGAAAAGCCTTTTCAGCCACCGGGAGTGCAGGGGAGGGGGAGGGGCGGACTCGTCGAGTTCTCCTTTCTGTTGGGCTTTCAGCCCGTGTGGAGTTGGGCCCCGGGAGGAGAAGGACTGAAAGGGCAGACTTTGGAAAGAGGACGATGAATACAGATTGATTGATTGGGCTGATAGCAGCGTTTCGCAGGTGGAGATCGGTTTGAACACCTAGCGCCTCGCCCGGCAGCTGACTCTCTCTCTCTCTCTCTCTCTCTCTCTCTCTCTCTCTCTCTACCTTAGTGGTGGTGGTGGTCGTGGTGGAATGTGTGTGTTTTTGAGAGAGAGAGAGAGGAGAAGAAAGAGGAGGGGGGGTGCGGGTGGGATAGGGTGGGGAAGGGAAGGGAAGGGAGAGAATGTTCCACATGTACACAATTGTAAGTCATTAATTGTAAGTTAGCTATGCATTAGAAAAAAATGAAAGGGAGAAAAAAAAAAGCAGGAAAGAAAAGCAGTTCAAAGTGCACATACTGTGGAGGCGATGGCTGATGCCGACACGTTCAACAAACCTTGTTCGCCATTGTCACTGTCTTCATGCACCAGCGCGGATGTACGTATAGAGGGGCTGAAACTTTTGTTTTTTGCAGGTTTTAACAGTTTTTTTTTCTCTTTGTTCTGCGTGTACATGTCTGCCAGGTGAAATAGTACCGCAGGCAGCTTGAGTTTTGGAGTTGTAGGCAATGTAACTGTCACCATAGGATTGTAAGAGTTACCCTTTCTTGATTGTATACGTTCGCTTCTTTGTAGCACAACACGGGCGGGCTTAAGCAGGCACACGCACACATAGACACACACGCACGCATGCATACATTCAGTTTCAGTGGTACCAGACAGCTGTGCCGTCCGCCCTTTCAAG
>JADBJO010002296.1:202500-207500 GCA_016801955.1 Conus betulinus
ACAGTCTCCAGGCTTTCTTCTCCACAACGCCACTCTCTTTCATGGGCCGCTTCCTCCACACGGCGCTTTCTCTCTGTCTTCCAGCCACACACACACAACACACACGCACATCTAATCTTCCTTCTCTCATCTCTCCCTCCTCCCTCTCCTCCCCTCTTTCCTCCCTCCCCTTTTCCCCTTTTTTCTCCTCCTTTTTCTTCCTCCCCCCTCGTTTGTTTCTGACCTCCTTTTCCTTTCTTTTTCTGTTTCCCTCCTCTCTCCTCTTCTTCCCCCTCTTCCCCTCCTCTCCATCCCTGCCCCCCTGTCTCTTCCCCTCCCGCCTCCTTTACCTTCCCCCTTCTCTTCCCTTTACTTAATCACACCCCTTTCCCTCTCTCCTTTTTTTCTCCCTCTTTTCTCCCCGTCATTCTTCCCCCATCCCTCTCTCCTCCCATCGCTCGCTTCTCTTTCGACTCCCCCTCTCTTCATCTCTCTCTCCCCCCTCCCCTCGCCCATCCCCTCTCTCTCTCCCTTTCCCTTGCGCTTCACTACACCCCCACATGCACCCATTCCCTCACATCCACACTTTCCCTCACCCCCACACACATCTTCCCACACACACACACACCCACACCACCACACAGCCCACAGCCCCCCCCCTCCTTCTCCCTTCTCCTCTCTCTCTCTCTCTCTCTCTCTCTCTCTCTCTCACAAACACACCCAAACTCTCTCTCTCTCTCTCCTCCCTCTCTCTCTCCCCTCTCCTCTCTCTCTCTCTCTCTCTCACTCGCGCACACACTACTAATTCGCAGAATTTAAACACGTAAACAGGCCTTCCCAGTCTTTATCAAAATATGACAGGCTGAAAGGAACGCTGTGACAGTTTTCACCAGGACAGTCTGCGCTCGTCCTCTGGAGGACAGAAAATTCCATACTGGCTTTTTGCTTCTGTCGTGGATGTGACTGACGAAGGAGTGTGTGTGTGTGTGTGTGTGGTGTGTGGTGGGGGGGGGGGGGGGGGGGGGGGGTGTGAGACAGCATTTTATACCAGGGAACGAGATACCGGGTGGGCCCATTTGCAATGCCAACCCGCGTGCTACTTTAAAAATTAATGGCGTTTATTTTGATGATTTTTGTTGGTTTATTCATTTTATTTGGGGGGATGTAAACACGACGTATAATAGAAACAGATCTCAGCTGAGCTCCATAACCCGACTGGGGCATTGTTTGACATCGGGGGGCCATTCTATCCTTTATTTAGGTATATTCGTGGGGGGTGGAGGCGTGCTGGTTTTTTGTTTGTTTGTTTTTTTTTTCTGGGGAGGGAGTGGAATGGGAGTAGAGGGTGGTGGGCAGGGAATAAGAGGAGAGGGGTGGAGTGGATCAGGTGAATGGTTGCGCAACAACGCAGTAGGAAGTAAATTTAGAGGGGGGGAGGGGGGGGGGTTGGAGGATGAGAGGAACGGAGGGGGGGGGGGGGGGTGGAGATATTTGGTCATTAAAAATGCTGTGTTTTGCCACCACGACAAAACCTGCTCCAGTCGTTTCATCTTTGTTTTCACGCGCGCGCGCACAACACGCGCCACACACACACACACACACACACACACACACACAGTCCATCATTATCCAAATAGTTTTCATTCCTTTCTCCCTTGCCTCGTCCTTGGCCCCTTCTGCTTTCCCCCCGCCATTCTGGCCCCCCTCCCCCCCTTCCCCTTTCCCTCCCTCCACCTGACCTCGCCTCCCCCTCACCCCCCCACACCACCCCTAGGCTACACCCACCCTCCCCCGTCCTCATTCACGGACACACAGTCACCAGTGAGACAGACACCACAGGACGACTGTCAGCGCCGGGGATGAGCGCCGAAATTACCGACAGTTGACCACTCGATCCTTGACCATCAGGTCTGAGAGAATGCCACACATCGAACAAGACGACTGGAGCGAGCTGAAGTGGAGAATGGACTTGGTTTGAACTCTCTCTCTCTCTCTGTCTCTCTCTCTCTCTCTGTCTCTGTCTCTCCACCTCCCTCACTCAACAGACCACTTTCAGTCTTTCATTGACTTCCAAATTTATCACTGTCGAAAAAGTCTTCTCTCTCTCTCTCTCTCTCTCTCTCTCTCTCTCTCTCTCTCTCTCTCTCTCTCTCCTCTCTCTCTCTTCTCTCCTCCTCTCTCTCGCCTCCCTCCTCTCTCTCCAGGCTGTACCTCCCAGGCTATACCGCGCGCCTGTATAAATAAAACCAATGTGGTGGAGTGGATTTGTGGCGGTGGGAGGGAAGAAAGCGTGGCCGGTGGTGGTGGTGGTGATTTTGGAGGTGCTTCATTTGAAATGGCAGCAGTGGATACAGTGAAAAGTCTGCATGGGTATCGGATGTCTCTCTCTCCTCCTCCCTCCTCCCCCCCCCCCCCCCCTTTTTTTTTTTTTTTTTTTTTTTTTTTTAAGTCACTTTCCTCCTTTTGCACGCTTCGTGGCGTTGCTACTACTCGGTTTGTTAGTTGTTGTTGTTGTGTTGTGTGAGTGTGTGTGTGTGTGTGTGTGTGTGTGTGTGTGTGTGTGAACGCGTCAAAACTGGCGAACGAGTGTTCGGCGCGCGCGTGCGTGTGTGCTTGCATTCCGTGTGTGTGTGTGTGTGTGTGTGTGTGTGTGTGTCACAGCGCGTGTTGGTGCGGTTGTAGGTTTGCGTGCGGTTGCACCTGTATCCATGAGTTTTGAACGTACACTAGTCCCTACTCCACTTCACCCGTTACACCACCCCCCCCCCCCCTCCCCCCCCCCCCCCCACACCCCCCCCCCCACCCCACACACACACCACACACACACCCACACACCACACACACACACACCCTCCACAACCCTCCCCACCCTTCCCCCTCCCCTTCCTTCCCTCCCCCTTTTCCTTCCCCCAGCCTCCCCCTCCACCCCCCCCCCCCCCCTCTCCAGTCCCCTAATAAGTTGCCTGTCCCAACCATTAACGGGGCTGACTACCGATGTCGTTCTGCCTTGGATTGGATCGATTCATTCATTCCACGGGCTAGGCGGCAACACGAGCACTCAAGTTTGTTCGGTGCTTTCTTCTTTCTTTTTTTTTTTTTTTTTTTTTTTTTTTTTTTTTTTTTTTTTTTTTTTTTTTTTTTTTTTTTTTTTTTTGGACGCCTGGACCAACATCTGTAAATTTGTATGGATATTTAGACAAAAGTAACGTGTATATGTTGGTGTGTATGTGCGTGCATGCTTTTGTGTGGGCTTTTGTGTGTGTGCGTGCGTGCGTGCGTGCGTGCGTGTGTGTGTGTGTGTGTGTGTGTGTGTGTGTGTGTGTGTGTGTGTGAGTGAGAGAGAGAGAGAGCGAGCGAGCATGCGCGTGCGTGTGCGTGTGTGTGTGTGTGTGTGAAGCGCGTGAAAGCGTGTATGTTTGTGGTATGGGTGGGTTCATGTGTGTGTTTGAGAGAGAGGGAATGTGTCCAACTCAAAATTTTATTTAGAGATGGAAACATTGAATAAACAGCATATCTGCTTTTTACATCAAGCCATCTATGAAAAAAAATCAAATCGTGTACAATGCCTTTCAATCAAAAAAAAGTAAATATACCGTGTACAATGCCTTTCATCAAAAGAAAAGTAAATATACCGTCTTACCCTCCTCCCTTCTCCTCCCCTTTTCCTCACTCATTTCCATTCACGTAAAAGGTATCGATGCTCATTGCCGCCCCTATGGTTACATTCACGAAGTGTGTATCTTTACCAGTGTATTTCTTTTCTGCACAGGATGGACTTTTTTTTCAGTATCATATGTGGTTAACGATTCATGAGATAATCTTTCAAATTTTTCTTAAATGTTTTTTTTTTTTTTTTTTTTTCATTTCTTAAGGGTTTCGTGAGTTTATTCCACAGATTTCCACCTGAATATACAAAACTGGATTTGTATAAATTGTTGCGTGGTCTAGGAATGGATAATAAATGATTATGTCTATGGCCATTGACTTTAAATGTTTCTGTAATCTTTTGTGGAGCTGTTCCATTAATAACGTTATGCATACAGAGGGCTTCATTGAAAAAGAGTCTGTTTGGGAAGGTTTAACATTTTGAGTTGTTTGTAATCTTCATCAGTTAGGAAGCTCGATTTTAACGATACTACTTTCAATGCAGAGAAAGAGTTTGCGCGTTGGGAGGTGAGATGAGGTAGTTTGGATGAGTGGGTGATGGGGATTGAATACAACGGAGATGGGTGCATAGAAAAAAAAAGTGGGATTTGCGCTGTATAAGTGCTCGTATTATTATTATGACTAGTACTGTGATGATGATAATGATAGATTGATTATTTGCTTAGTGATGTGAAAGATGCAACTTGAAAATTTCATACAGACAAAAAATCTGATCAATATCCAGTTTGATCCAGGACTGATTTAGTATAGATCATGCAGTGGACACTGAGGTAGAGTGGTCGTCAAGCTGATTTTGTCCCCCCCCCCCCCCCTCTCTCTCTCTCTCTCTCTCTCTCTCTCTCTCTCTCTCTCTCTCTGAACGTAGTAACAATAATTTAAACAGGACAGTAACTCTGACATGCTCCCCCAAGTGAACCAGTTAAAAAGCATACATCTCCAAACCCATGCTACTTGCAATAGCCATTACACACGACGACACGCGCTCTCTCTCTCTCTCTCTCTCTCTCTCTCTCTCTCTCTCTCTCTCTCTCTCTCTCTCTCACACACACACACACACACACACACACACACACACACACACACACACACACACACACACACACACGCTCACTCGCTCACTCATACACTAAATTAGGACCACTTAAAACAAAAAGTGGCACGCTCGCCCATTTACGAGTTGACGGTCCTGCGCTCAGCAACAAGAGCAGTCGTTTTAGTAAGATATGAGAACAAATATGTATAAAAACCAACGTTAGCATGTCCTCCAGGCTGGCAGCAAACAGTTGATCTTGCTCATGGCGGCATGAAGCAACCTAGTGACTGCAGACCTCACATACATACCAATGACGTCGGTG